>JAVHZZ010000001.1:19080494-19085494 GCA_036250195.1 Mixophyes australis | reverse complement strand
ATCAGTCGGCACTTACACCTGACCGATAGCTGGTGCGATGGCTAGAAAACATGGACTTAAGAGATATCCTGAAACTGAATTGGGTGCATCTGCATTAGTACACCCTCAGCACACGCTTTGCCTACGTTTGTACGCCCCTTCCCATTCCCACCCGTCAAGTGGTAGTTGGAGTCATAAGTGTCATTTGCATCTGGATATGAATTACATGCAGCTGCGTTCATTGACATAAGTCCCGTTCTGGCACACGCGGGTAGAGCTATTTCACGCCCTTCATGTTGATCTGGAGAAGTAAACTATAAACCTGACATGAAACGATTGTGATAAGATGTAATGACGTCTTATAGCCTTCTCCTACCTGTTTATTCTGACTAGTCCGTGACAAGATATCTAACGACGTAGAGACTTATTCATTCAATCAGAACACAACATGACCAGATATGTGCTACAAGCAATAGGCCACGTTGGATGGACATCATTTAATCTCTTTATTAATATTATTATCATTATTTAATTCCTTTATTAATATAACACCTTTATGTTCCACAACGTTGTATAACCTTTAAAGAGTGACACCCGTAATTAGAGGAGGGTGACAGGATGACAAGAAAAATGATAAAAATATACTAATCCAAACGATGTAGTGTTTTCCAAATTAAATCATAATACTGTACAGTACTTATCGAAACAATTACATTTGATGAAAATTACATTTTAAACCATACAAGTAAATATAGTTAACATAGATATAATTATTGCATTGTTTATTAGTGTAGTATTGTTTTGCACAGACAATGTAATGTATTTGTAGCAACACACAACAAACTAACTGTTTCTCTCTTTCACTTTATAGTTATCATACTAGAGAATACATTGTACGAAGGAAAAAAACTTTAGCAAAAGAAATATTGCAGATATTTACATAGACATAGACTCACTTCCTTTACACTTTACCCACTTCCAGAATACTCTATTCTCTGCTATGATGGCAGTTTCCATGGTGACCTATAGACAAATGAAAAAAAAAACATTGATTGTTTATGCTCCTCCTACTTCATTTTAATATGTAAATGAGGCTTCAGATTCACCGTTATTCTGTTGGTACAGGATTTGGTATTTAGCCAGATCTTAAAGTATGATTGTGCATCCATAGTTTCACTGCATCACATAGTTTCACTGCAAATATGTAGCAGAGACAAGCTACATGCTATAAAATTATTATTATCATTTATTTCTAATACGCCGACATATATTGCACAGCACTGTACATTGAGGGTAACAAGCTATATTGCTTACTTGGAGATTGACTTGAATTTACCTCTCTGTCTGCCTGGTAATACCCAATCTCGCTTTATTTCTGTGTTTGTTACCAATTGTACAGCGCTACCGAGTATGCTGATGCTATGTAAATAAATGTTAATAAATAAATACATTTACCAAGGATTACCATTGAACAAAGCATCTCTCAGTCCTGGGAGTTCACCTATATTTTAATTATTTGTTTTGGTGCCTTTTACATTTTGGGTGGATTAGGTTTATGGTAGGCAGCTAAGCTTCACCTACTTATTCATTATAAATTCTTGAGAGAGAAGTATTAAACATTAAATAAAATATATAGAGCTGAAGAATAAAACCTGTGTTACCAAATTCCTCACTAGGGGGAGATTCAATTCACATATCGTGTCTCCGAACCGGTCCACGGAGACACAGTGTGCTAACGTTGGGGCTAAAATCTCTGCTCTGTATTCCTTGCACCGTGTAGCGGAGATTCCTTCGCGATATGTCTGGCACCGCGATGTCTGGCAAAATGCGCAGCCAAACATTGTGGTGATCGTGGCCAATTGAATCTCCCCCTTAAAGTCTGGATCTCCTAAAGGCTTATAGACATCAGCATTTTTTCATCCGCCATCTATTTGTAAAAAATAAATAAATTGTGGCACATTTTAGTACAATATAGGACGAGCAGAAACAAACAGGGTATTAATGTGCGCCCTAAAGGCACACTGGCATTTATTATCAATTTTTTTCAGTTTATATGCAAAGATAAAGAAAGCTTTTTTTATATATTTAATATTGCACCAATGAACTGCATTTTGGGTGGAGACATGCAAATGATCCCCTTTTATCCTATAAATTTCCACATAGCATAAGAAGTCATTTTGAGGGCCGGAGCAATAATTATATTCTTTTAGTTTATCCATTCACTAGGAACAGTGTCTCATAAGTGTACATATATATTACTTCCCAGAGCGTTCATCAAAAAGGAAAACCACCTTTCTATAATACCAACAATACACAAAAGATAAAACAATAGGCGCTAGATAAAAGTCATATGTGTAGTCCAAAAATATGGACTTTTGAGATGTACTTTGGACTATACATATGACTTAATAATAATAATAATAATAATAATAATAATAAAAGTAGAAAAGTACAATGTATATAAATGCAATAAACTATGTTAAAAAAAAAAGAATGAGGCGTAAAGTAAGCTGTCATTTAAAAAAACTCACATTGATATTATCCACTTTCAATAAATCAGTCTTGACCATCTTACCAAATGAACCAGATTAAAATAATGCAACACCCTTTAAAGTAAGACAAATCTACATTTTATTTTTTTACTAACGTTGTATAAACACGAGAGCCAAAACATAAGTGAGAACCATGCACTAGAGGCAAAGGTAAGAACAAGCATGGCGGCCATTTTGCTGAAGCCAAAGTTCATTAAAACAAAGACAGGTCCCCACAAAAATGGAAGGGCACCCTATCCATGTTAGTTTGTGGTGCGACACACACACAAACACCTCGATTTGAGTTTTCTGCTGCAAAGAGTCTAAAAACCACATATAATAAGTGTTAAGCCACGTGTATACAAACGTTACAGTGTCCTGGCTGTAGGTTGTGTATCCTGCTATCTATCACAGTGTAACAATAATCTTACAGTTCCCACTTCAGACTTGTCAGGGAACTTTTTATACATACATAAAAATGACATTCAACGGAAAAAAACAAGAACAAAAAATAGATAGCTATTGGGATATTGTCCCATAAAGTGTTTAATTAACTTTTGCATCATGTTCTCAGCGGGTCACCGGCGAATTGTCACCTCACCCATCTCCCTTCATCTTTATTTTAATAACTTGTTGATATGCTGGTACTAAAAACGGAATATAAAAAATGAAAGAGAGACATAACAAGAGCTGGATGTCCTTTCCGAAACACTCGCAGACGTCAATATTTTCCTAACAGCCGCCACTAAATAAGTAAAACTCCATCTGTACCGAGCAGGAGACGGTGATTAATACAGCGCCAGGGCGCAGTGACCTCGTACCCGCCGGTGGCAACGTAGCGTTGCTGAATGGGCCCTTAAACTGAAATTTATGTTTGTCACTTTGCCGCCTGTGAAACGGTTTTAATCTCGAAGAAGGCAATTACTCCGCAGCCATAAAAAAATGGACCGGGGAGGAAAAAAATATATAAATGGCAAAAAGAAAAAAAATTCAACGTCAACAAACTCATTAAAAAGACATCTTTTCTGTTTTTTCTATTTTGTCTGTAGGAGAAGGCAGTCAAGAAAACAGCACATCGCACCCCCTGAAGAAGGACGTAGGAAGTATGGGAAAAGGTAACGGCTTCTTAACTTTTTTCTAGCCCGCGTGCTTTCACAACCATATGGTTTAATGACATTGATTATAGCATTTATCTACTATGCAATCAAGGCCACATGTCCTACTTGTGCAGTCTCATAAAATCAGATGCTTATAATTGGGAGGCGTAGCTGATAATCTCAGCTTGTGTCAGCGCAACACGGCTGCAGCGTTGAACTGCGCAGAGCTATAAACGTACGGCGGTCACCTGCAGACAGCGGAGACGCCATAAAGTTGGTGGACACGCCATGACGATGCCATTGGCTGGTAACTTGTAGTAACACATTACACGACCAATGTCAATATACATAATTATTGGTCAAGCCCACAAAATGATTCCGATATTTGCCGATTTATGGCTCGGACAAAGGCGATCGTTTGCACGTTTCCACCCACAATCCAGTTCTTTGCTGCAGGATAATATCATATATTATATTATTTCTGTTGTGGAAATGTGAATCTCGCTACCAACATGTTAATTAGTACTTAATTTAAGTATGCTGTAACTGTGTCACTGAAATAAGAACTATATTGAAACCTCAGGCAAATTTAACTTAGGCGGAGCAATAATTCTTACCAATATAGGAAGAAAGTATACGGTAAACATTATAGACCGGGAGATTTTTCTCTGAAAGCTCTTGGTGTTGAAAAACAACCCTACTTAAAAGCATAACCAAAACTCAACCAGCACTTTGTCCTCGCTGTAACAGAGCATGAGAATCACACACATTGAAGCATATGAAGGCTTCCCTTCGGCATAGTGTACTGACTGAGTATTCGTTTAGAACTCCATTATGTTTTCTCAAGAGCTGACACTTATTAGCGCTGTAGGCCATGTCAAAATTGATGCTTAGCAGAAAGTGTGTGTGTACAGGTCCATTCGTGTACATTATACTATCCCACCATTTTATACGCATTAAAAGCCTGCAGTAGATGCTTACAACGAAGGATCATGTGTATCAGACCTCACTGTGACTGAACGTACCAACCTACACGGTTGTTGTACACAGTTGTCGCCTACACGAGACAGTTTTCGGGCTGAAGTAAAATTTGTGAGATTGCAGCCTACCAATTCATTAAGAATCAATTACATTACCAAGGCACCTCACTATTAAATATCCGCGGGTTCTTGGTGAATTGATAGGCTACATTGTCATGCAGATTGCTTCGGTCTACAAAATGCCTCCATCATTTATGGGTGACAGGCTGACCATTGAGAACAGAGTGTCCAATTAAAGTCTTGATCACAGGAGCTAAAATAGAGAGACATTTTATGGCAGGGTGGTTATTAGGAGACAGAACATGCCTAACAAACATACTGCAAATAAAAAAACAAAAAAGGTGCAAATTTGC
>JAVHZZ010000001.1:18950494-19075494 GCA_036250195.1 Mixophyes australis | reverse complement strand
TTATTTAAGTCTCCTGGACAAAACCATGTTACAATGCAAGGGGTGCAAATTAGTATTCTGTTTTGCACATCGGTTAAATACTGACTGTTTTTTTCATGTAGCACACAAATATCAACTTTAAATTTCAGTGGACAAATAAGCTATCAAGTATTTGTGTGCTACATGAAAAAAACAGGCAGTATTTAACTTATGTGCAAAACAGAATACTAATCTGCACCCCTTGCATTGTAACATGGTTTTGTCCAGGAGACTGAAATAAGAAGTTTCTTAAGTTAAGATCCTTAATGAATCAGGCCCTTGAATCTTACATTTTGATTCTTGGATCTACTCTGTGGGGCTCAGAAAACCAAAAAGCTAGGGTTCTCCATTAAAGGGATCCATTATGGAACTTTTTTGGGGGGCCAGTGGTGGATCTTGGAGAAATCTCGGAGCGGCACTTAAAGGGTTACAGCCCGCTCAGATCATCTTTAAGTTGTTTGAAAGCCATCCCCATCAGGACCTATATCTTCTCTCTATTATTTATACCCTCGTCCCACGAGTGCTTTTTGAGAGCTTCCTCGCATGAGAGGAGTTGGCTGGCCCGGTCGCTTCCTGTTTTCTCCCTTAACTCCCCGTAAGGTTGGTTAAAGTCCGATTGAGAGAGGCTGTTTAATGTGCGCACTGCAGCCTGACTGCTCCCTGACATTTAGTATACCCACTAGGATACAAGACCAGCCACTCGCCTCTTTAATAATTTCTACTTACTGGCTGGCTCTAAATTCCTGCTGGAGCGTTTGCACTTTGAGTTGTCCATTTGTCTGCTAAAGAGTGCTACGATATTGCTTCTGAGCTTATGATTTCTATACAGAACATGAATGTCAATTATACAAGCTGTACACCCTGCAAAAACACTATGGGGACTTTTGATAAAAGATCCGGGGTTAACGCAGTTTCCATAGGATCCCTTCACTCACATACAGCGATATTCTTCCATAATTTTAACTTATCTTGTAACTGCGGAAACCTGTGCTGAATTCATTTTTATTAAAAACACGTTTAACATTAATTTAAAAAAATCAGCTTTGGTTCCAGCAATAGGAGAATACAAAGAACAATAGAAGTCAGTAGCCGCATTACCAGGAGATATCGGATATTAGAAAATGTTTTTCGGATGTCTATAGGGATGAGTCGTAACTTAATATTTTAGCGCCTGGGGCGAGAAGGAAAACTGCTTCCCCCCAAGCCTTCAATTTTAACCAAATTAACCTAAAATATTCACAAACTGCGCCCCTGGGACGGTCACCCCTCTAGCACTGTCCTAGTTATGGCCCTGACTTAGGGGTCTTAACCATGAATCAGGGATTGTTGTATCATTCCAGGTGGCTCCGTAACCGTTTCTTTACAAACGATTGTGGACCGGTATATAGTATAATGCTAATCATGTTTTAATATTATTTTAATTACCCTATTTCTATTCATTGTATCTACTGACTAAAGTAAAGTATCCTTATTCAATATTAACTGCATGAAACTTCCATAACTGAATAGCAGCAATGTTCCCTCTATTCTGGATACATTGTATCCAGAGAGTATCTTTGTGTCGTATCCCAGGCAACAGAACTAAACAACAATATAAAACCATGGCTAAAAACTATACAAGAAAGCTAAACAGAAGAATCAATAAATCTACTAATAGTTTCAGGAAAGTCTGTGCATGTGTAAATGTAGATGATTAATCAGTATTGCAAGGTGTTCTACTGCCACCCCCTGTCCGTTTCATTAACAAGTATATTTTTATTCTCCTTAACAGATAACTTCCATGACCAAATGAAGCGGGAGCTGGCGTACAGAGAAGAAATGGTCCAGCAGCTACAAATTGTAAGTTGTGCACAATTAATCTACTAAAACTAATCTCTTTTTTTTTTACTATATTCCATAGTACTGGATGAAGTCAAAACAGAATTATATTTAGAGTTAGTAGTTAACCCAGCTAGAACTTTGCATCCTTTGCAGAACCATGCTTTGCTGCAGGGGCAAAGTCTAAATGAAGCTCATAGTGTGTCAACATTATCCACGCATATGAATAATTGGCAATCAATTACATTTTTTTATTTTTTTGAAACAAGATTTTATTGAGATTTTGTATTCTTTTGGGAGGCAAGAGGGGTACAGAAAAAAAAGAGGAGGGTGCAAATGTTCACAAAACATAACCATTACTCCTATCTTGTACAGGACAATATCATATTGACGAGGGAGATTTTCAGAACAGTTCTGATTAAAGGCATACTTACCAACTTTTCACTCTCCCCCCTTGGGAGATATCAGAGGGGAGGTGAAGCGTAAGGAAGGAGGGGAGCAGGGAGCAGCGAATCACATAATTTTGGACCTGCCCGTCACGCAATGACACAATGTCATACGCCGGCAAGAGGCTTATGCAAGATCCACACTAATGGTGACTGTATGCATGGTACTATTCCAAGTCATACGTATATTAGACCCTCCCTCATTACATGCATGTGTTTGATGGAATAATAGGCTGTATCGAGGTGGTCTGCAGTCATAGGCAAACCGAGGGGGGTTTCTAGTGCCTGGAAACCCCCTTCCAAGCCTGGGGCAATATATAATTGAGGTGGCTGCACTCTGCCCCTGCTTCACACGGCTCTGCTTGAAAAGGGAGAACTGCGTGCACCTAACAGTAGTGCACACAGCATTGCCCATGTATACTATGGGGATAGGAAGAGTTGGAGAGCAGCCAAGCACTGTCTAATATTACAGCCACGCCCCCATGCATGCTGGTCATGCCCACTGGCGTTTGCCCCTGGCAGTGTACTCTCAGCTGGCTACACTACTCTGCGGGTCACTTAAGATGGGTACACACCTATCTAATCTTACTTCAGATGCAATTACTGTAACAATTTCACCAAATGAAAGTCCCGATGAGCATGCCGATTCCTGTGTACACACCTACACGATTTACCGTCAGATCTGTGATCTTCATCTCTCATAACCATCTGCTGAAAAGATTGTGACTGTAAACTCTATAGATATCTGCCTACACTGCTGGTGGTGAGTGTGTACACACTGGTACATTTGCCCAACCTCGTTCCATCAATGATTGCAATTTTTAGGAGGTTTATAAAACCAAATAAACAGATGCGATATATTTTGGTAAGATAAAACATGAACACGGGAGCGTATACACTCCTGCAATATCTGAACAAACGGTTGTTTATCGTGTGATCTGCACGATAATTGCATAGGTGTGTATCCAGCTTTAGAAAAACAGCAAGTCGTACTTTACTACTTATTTAAAGGAAATTTAAAACCGGAACTCAAACATGGGGACAATGACATTCCACAGTACCAACACACGTCTTCTGAGCAGTTCATACATAATCCACTAAGCTGGGGGGTCAAAAGCTGGAAAAGATATTGCAAGATCAATGTAAGATTCTGGAATCTAAGCTTGAGAAGGTTGCCTAAATGGCTCTGTGTCAAGTTTGGGCAAATACATCAGTGGACAAATATACTTATTTGGCTGTCAGGGGCAAACAACTGGATCTCATGGGGGCGAGAGTGGTCGGCAGCGCTGTGCAACTTTTATAGAACTACAAGACAGCGCATGCCCTGCTGAAACTTGTAGTTCTACAACAGTTGACAGAATGTCAGGTTACCTATTTTGATTTTTACTCTATATTTTTTTGCAACTTGCTAGACTATGACGGCATTTGATAAACAAAGGCTTCCAATATTAAATTGTATAAAACGGTTGTGGATATCAAATCAGAGACTTATTTTTGCTTAACTAGTGTTATTGTTACATAGGTTAACCCTGCAGCGCCACCTAGTGTTTACTTTCTTTCTTTTCTCTTAGTTGTGTCAAACCAAAATGTTTTGTACTGTTTGGAGACTTCAAGCAAATATTTTACCATTTTAAGACATTATTTTTTTTATTACCTAATTAAGGATACAGTATATTATCTTAACTCTGCCAAGCAAACATTGTGGACGCAAACTCTCTTTTAGTAATAGTATATCCGATGCGTACGTTCTCCTCTGAACATTTAAATACAAATAATGTGAACATAATACATACTTACATGAAGGTTACAGTGTGCTGTGTTGTTGAGCTGTATTATAATATATCAGTTAATACAAGAAATAAATCTGATACACTCAGATACATGCCTGCCTATATAACCTCTATAGCTAAATATAAGCAGCACTGTACAATGACAGTATGACATTTATTGTTACAGATCCCTTATGCAGCCAGTTTAATAAGGAAAGAAAAACTTAGTACCCATCTCAGCAAAAGCTAAAAGGTAAGAAGTCTGCAATAAACCGGATCCTTACAATGTCTGACTGTCGTGTGAGTGCCCGTCACATATACAAGGAGGCCTGAACTAATATGCAGGCTATTATTTCACTAGGAATGACTCATTGGCCTCAATGATGGCTGCACTCTCAGTGATGTCACTGGTTCCTAGTGACTGGATAGGCTGCATTCTCAGTGATGTCACTGGTTCCTAGTGACTGGATAGGCTGCACTCTCAGTGATGTCACTGGTTCCTAGTGACTGGATAGGCTGCACTCTCAGTGATGTCACTGGTTCCTAGTGGCTGCATAGGCTGCATTCTCAGATATGTCACTGGTTCCTAGTGACTGGATAGGCTGAATTCTCAGTGATGTGACTGGCTCCTAGTGACTGGATAGGCTGCATTCTCAGTGATGTGACTGGTTCCTAGTGACTGGATAGGCTGCATTCTCAGTGATGTCACTGGTTCCTAGTGGCTGCATAGGCTGCATTCTCAGAGATGTCACTGGTTCCTAGTGACTGGATAGGCTGCATTCTCAGTGATGTGACTGGTTCCTAGTGACTGGATAGGCTGCATTCTCAGTGATGTCACTGGCTCCTAGTGACTGGATAGGCTGCATTTTCAGTGATGTCACTGGCTCCTAGTGACTGGATAGGCTGCATTCTCAGTGATGTCACTGGCTCCTAGTGACTGGATAGGCTACATTCTCAGTGATGTCACTGGTATCTAATGACTGGATAGGCTGCATTCTCAGTGATGTCACTGGTTCCTAGTGAATGGATAGGCTGCACTCTCAGTGATGTCACTGGTTCCTAGTGACTGGATAGGCTGCACTCTCAGTGATGTCACTGGTTCCTAGTGACTGGATAAGCTGCATTCTCAGTGATGTCATTGGTTCCTTGTGACTGGATAGGCTGCATTCTCAGTGATGTCATTGGTTCCTTGTGACTGGATAGGCTGCATTCTCAGTGAGAGGCTATGTGTCCTCATGCGCAGTAGGGAATGTCCCTGTGAATGTGCCCTCTCTGCCCATTTATCATTACAATTTAAAAATGCTTCTCCTGCAAAACAAAATCTAATTTCTGCTTGTTGTTGGCACAGCAGGTGCACTCATAGGGGATAGATTTATCAAACCTTCTAAAAATGAAAAGTGCAGGTGTTGCCCATAGCAAACAATCAGATTCTAGCGATCATCTTCCAGAATGTGATAGATAAATGCTATCTAGACTCTGATTGGTTGCTTTGAGCACATTGAATTTTCCTTCTCATAAAGCAACTCCACGGACTTCACCTGTAGTCAGCAAGAGATGTCCCAGATCCCACCAACACTTTCACTGCCCACTGGAGTGGATCGTTGCCCTCCAAATTTTACTATATCACGTCTAACGAGTCAGTTCCCTGCATCTGAAGTATATAACCTTATCAACTTTTGACTGCTTACAAATCTAAAATGCACCATACACTCGGTGACTTTAAATAAAAATTGTCTTTTCTCCTTTCCCAGCCGAGACTACAACAACTTTTTTGTAAAATAATCAAATCCTCCTTCTTGTATAAAGACCGAAAAGCAAAGATTTCTGGTGGGACAACGGCTTCAATGAGTACCAAGGACCTTTAAGTGAGCAAGGACACTTCTTTTCATAGCATCTAGCAGCTAATTATTAGTAGACAACAGAAAATCATGTCTGTGTGGACCTACTGGTGGTACCAAAATATGTATGACCCTAACACAAGCACTAAACCCCACCCCCCCGTGCCGAGGGCATGACGTTGGTGTGACGACATTACCGGACTGGACAGCGGATGCACTTTTATAGATACAGAACTTTCAGTGCTTCTCTCCTGAGTTCAATGCTGGCAACAAACTGCTGTAGGACGAGCCGACGTCATGCTCACCTCTCCAGCCTGGACAGCGTACGACATTGACCTCTCCATCATTTTACTCTGCCTGCTGTATGGGTTAAACTGTATCCTCCTGGAAATATTTATACAGTTTAATATTAAGTGTAATTAAGAATATAATCTCTGTTCTAAAAAGTATTTATGACTGTTCTTGTAGTTTCTTTAATATTTATGTGGACAAGAATCTATAATAAAAACTATCAAGTGTTCCCTCGGGTTTTAAATCCACCTGTATATACCGTTGTGTTGCATTTTAAAGTGAGTCTATCCCTATACTGTTTATTTTCCCTTTGTATTTTTCTAATGTAAATATTAGGGGATGTGCGAATAAAAATATTCTTCCAGTGGGACTTTACCTACCTTCTGTAATGGTGCCAGTAAGCCTGCCAGCAGAGCTCACCATTCGGTAGAAGGTGTCATTGTTTGTGTTCTCTTTCCCATAATGCCTCTATCTATCCACTCTCCTGTCAATCTTGTTGTGTGTGATAATCCTCATCATACAAGAGCTCTGGGTGTGGCCTAGTAGCAGGGGATGATGTCACTGAGGGCGTGGCCAATAAAGGACCAGAATATTACATAAAGCAGACAAAGAATTATTAGACACCACCCCCTGAGTTTGCTCCTAAACTGCACAGAGAAATAACATAAAACCCCATTTCGCACCTTTATTTACCTGCACTAAACACCATTTTTAAATAGCAGTTCCTTTAAGGGGGAGAACTTGCAAAATCTACCCCCTGAGGTGTATCTGGAGTGCCATGCTTATGACTTCAATTTTTGTTATACCAAAGTCAGCACCAACTGTACATTCTATTCTATTCTATTTACCATTTACAGCTTTTATTAGCTGACATGACAGTCATATCGCCCCCTGCAGGCAGATTCATAGCAGGGCAGCACATCACCAGCAGATGTGAAATCCCATTGTAAGATTGTAGTACTGTATCTAGTACAGTTAAACCAGGTTATTATCCCTTAATATATTATTGTAAGTATTATTTGATATTATATTACCTGCTGTATCTGAGGAGGGGAGGGGGGAGTCACAAAATGTGCATACATTGTCAGGGGAGGGCTGGCAAATTGTAGCTCGGTGGGTAAGAGTCGACTCAGCAGTCTATTAGGAACAGAGCCCAGCATGCCCCTGTACATTGTTAATGTTCGCACTAAGCCATGCAACCTGGACGGGAAGCAGTTATATATAACTAGAACTCTGCCTTAAAAGGCCATTGAAATTCTGCTGTTCAGTGCAACCCTGTGCAAGGACGTTATGCAAGAAGGTTCATTTTTTTTAATACTATCATTTACTCATCTTATAGGTAGCAGTGTGTATTGGATATAATGCTAGATATTTAAATTCTTTGGGGTTTATTAAAGATAAAAATTTAAACGGCAAAAAAATGACCCTATACCTATGTTTAGTGATAATGCTTAGACAGAAACATGTTTACATATCCCTGCGGAAAAAGTGTCTGACTTTATATTGAAATGTTGGAGATTATTTGGTATTTATTATCTGTGTATTATTATTATTATTATTATTATTATTATTATTATTATTATTATTATCATCGTTACTAACATTTATTTAGATAGTGGCAACACACTCCTTAGTGCTTTACAAGTGGGAACGGTCGATGGGGTCAGAGGGCACTGCTGGCCATTTCACAATCTAGGACACTAGGGGCTGCGATTTGGCCAAATTGCAGTTTTTCAGCGTTTTTTATGGCATAGGGAGGATCGCTAGAAAACCATAGAAAACCCGTCATGTTCAAAAGCGCCACATTACAAAACGCAGTCCCAACTTTTAACAATGATAAGAATACAAATTGTGAAACGTATGAAGCAGCGGTGTTGCAAATCGTAAGTAAATCGCCCCAAAAAATCGCCAGAAAAATGGAGGTGGTTCTGAGAGTTAAGAGAGCGGAAATTGCTTGTGTACTGAGCTATCTGGTCATTCATAACATTGCAGGAAGCACCATACAATTATTAATTATGAGGGTAATCATTATTTCTTAATTAGAGGGACAAAAATAATTGTTAATGATCTTATGGGGCAAAATTATTTTATTAATATATTAGTGGCCCAAATTTCATGTATGATTATAATTAAGAGGCAATATTTTTTTAATTTTCTCTTATTAATGGGGCATATTATATGATTACCAATGGGGGCAATAATAATTTTTTTATGACGTGTCAGCACTTATTATTTCTTGATGGGAACACCAATTAAATTGCCCACTTGTGGCATACAGCATTGTAAGTTTTGAATGATCAAAAAAAATATATTATTGCCCCGTTAGTAATCAAATAATATTGCCCTTTTAATTTAATTATAAGATAATATTTACCTCTTTATTTATAAATTAATTTTGCCCCATAAGTTGTCTATACATTAATTTTGTCCGCTTAATCAATAAATACTGGTTGCCTCTATAATTCATAAGTTTGTGCCCCCTCTTATGTTATGAATGGCAAAATAGCTCAGACAACATGCAGTTGAAGCTATCTAGCCTATCAGAAGGGGTGGGGTACGTTTATACGGTGGCAATAATTCCGACACTATTAATACCGACCTAAAAATGCCAATTAGGAAATAGGGCCTTACCATTTTCATCATCACAATTTATTTATATAGCGCCACCAATTCCGCAGCGCTGTACAGAAAACTCACTTGCATCAGCCCCTGCATCAGCCCCTGCCCCATTGGGGCTTACAGTCTAAATTGCCTAACATACACAAACACACAGAGACAGACTAGGGTAAAAAATTTTATAGCAGCCAATTAACCTACCAGTATGTTTTTGGAGTGTGGGAGGAAACCAGAGCACACAGAGGAAACCCACGCAAACACGGGGAGAACATACAAACTCCACACAGATAAGGCCATGGTTGGTAATTGAACTTATGACTCCAGTGCTGTAAGGCAGAAGTGCTAACCACTAAGCCACCATGCTGCCCATTATAAGAGACAGAGAACATTGCTGACATGCCTGAGACACGGCTGCTATAAATTGCGACTGTAGAAAATACAGACAGTGGCGGCAATGCCACGACCCGCCACTTGTATAATGTAATCCAAGCGGCGGGTCCGGCTATTGCCGAAGAGATGGTTGAGAGACAACAGGAGACACGAGACGTAAGGGAAGGGTTAGAGGTCAGCAGATGAAAGATAAATTTGGGGTATCATCAGCATAGAGGTGGTACTGGAGGCCAAAGGTGAGGCTGAGGTCGCTAAGGGATGATGTGTAGAGGAAGAAGAGCAGGGGGCCAAGAACGGAACCTTGGGGAACGCCAACGGGTAAGGGAAGAGGGGGGATGTCCAGTCATGTGTAGAGACTGAGAAGGAGCAGAGGGTGAGGTAAGAGGAAAACCAGGAGAGGACAGTGTTACAGAGGCCTATAGATTTGAGAGTTTGCCATATCAGGGAGTGGTCAATGGTATCGAAGGCAGCAGAGAGGTCAAAAACGAGAAGAAGGGAGAAGTGTCTTTTGGATTTATCCAAAAAAAGTTTATTAGTGACCTTAGTGAGGGCATTTTTTAGTGGAGTGGAGGGGGTGAAAACTGGATTGAACTGGAGTGGGCCAAGGAGTGAGTGAGAAGAGACGAAAGGAGGTGAGATGGTTGAGGACAACCTGCTCAAGAAGTTTGGAGGCCACAGGAAGGAGGGAAATAGGGAGGTAACTAGAGAGAGGGGCAGGGTAAAGGGATTTCTTTGAGTATAGCAGAAACGAGAGCATGTTTCAAGGAGATGGGGAAGGTTCCAGAAAAGATAAATAGGTTGAGGAGGTGGGCAGGGTGGGAACAGGCCTTAAGAATGAGGGAGCAAAGGAGGTGGGAGGGGATGGGGTCATATGGGCAGGGGTAGGGGGGTGAGGAGGAGAGAAGGGTGTGGACGTTATCTCCATATATGTAGTGAAGGAAGAGAAGGAGGTGGGCTAGGAAGTGGGGATGACAGTGGGGAGGAGGGGATGGAGATAGGTCGCACAGAGGAGAGTGGGAGGGGGAGGGAGAGAGTGGGGCAAGAAGGGACTGTTGGGAGGAGGTGTCATGACATAGTGACTCAATTTTGGAGGTGAAGTGGGTAGCAAAGGCGATAGCAGAGAGCAATGAGGGGAGCGGGAGTGGGGGAGAGGAGAGAAGGGAGTTGAAGGTGGCAAATAGGCGATGGAGGTTGAAGGATTGGAAGGAAATGAGGGCCTTAAAGAAGGATTGTTTAGAGAGTGATGGGCAGAACTGGAAGATATATTTATTTTTGAGCTATGTCTTTAAGATGGTTTCCTTTCGTAACAATAAGCAGACATTTATATGCTTTGAAAACATTTGTTTACATACGTATTACACAAAGTGATTTTATACCTTATACTAAAGCATACGTGCCAACATTTTAGATCTCCCCTCTTAGAAATTTGGGAATCTCCTGGACAGTCTAGGAGAGAAGGCAAAAAACAATGTTTTAAAGAGACATTCTTTTCTTTCTACAATAATAAATGCACATGTAAACATGGATGTAACTTCTTCGCTGAGAAACCTTACCTGATCTGTTTGATGTTGAACTATTTGAGATCAGTATGTTTCGTTCTCTGATGAATTTCCTACGCTTTACATAAATTTAATGGCAGACTGATGGCCAATATTCACAATTGTAGGAGGTGTTTCTCAAAATGAAGACGGTTTTATAAAGTGAAATACAGTTGCATATGAATTCTAGATGCATCTGAAAAACCCGTTGATTTGTCTTCCAAGGAATTGCAATATAATGTTTAATCTTTGTTACTCTTCGGAAACCAGACCATTCTCTCCATCACCATGCAGTGTCCTTCTGTGAACTTATGGTTAAAAAAAACTCAAGTAACGAACAAGAAATGCTTTGTCAGCTTTTGTTATTGAACAAGTTTCCTCAGGTCCCTAAAAGGTTGTGATGTGGAAGATCAGGACTTACAGTGTTTAATGTCCCTTTTGCACAGTATGATTGGCGTTGCTACAAGTTTGCAATCGCTCAGTTCCCGATTCTTCAACACTCCATCAATGTGCTAACCTTGACTGACTGTTCTCTATAGCAATGTCAGTACCTGGTATTCAATCTTACTTTGCAGGAATGATTTTACTCTGTGAAGAAAGTTCTCTCTGGTAGAAGCAACATATTGTCAACATAAATTGCCTCTATTGCATATTCTTCACCATCATCTCTTGTGTACATACACAGACCTCATCTTCTACGCTGGTTATTTTCATCAGATAAAATTATATATAGTTGTTCTACCATGTGTGGTCATATATTGACTTTTTTTAGAACGTAAAATAGTTTATTCCATTACACATCCCTTCATGTAGGAAAATGTCCAAGGATTTATTAATGAATTACTGCCATTATCTGAACGACAGCTTACCACTTTATTTTTAATTAGTTTGGCACTCATAATAGTCAAATAAATTATGTGAAACCAATCCTGGGGCCTGATTCATTAAGGATCTTAACTTGAGAAACTTCTTATTTCAGTCTCCTGGACAAAACCATGTTACAATACAAGGGGTGCAAATTAGTATTCTGTTTTGCACATAAGTTAAATACTGACTGTTTTTTCATGTAGCACACAAAATACTTGATAGCTTATTTGTACACTGAAATATAAAGTTGATATGTGTGTGCTACATGAAAAAACAGTCAGTATTTAACTTATGTGCAAAACAGAAAACTAATTTGCACCCCTTGCATTGTAACATGGTTTTGTCCAGGAGACTGAAATAAGAAGTTTCTCAAGTTAAGATCCTTAATGAATCAGGCCCCTGGTACTTAAATTTAAACACCTTTCTGCTGTATAGGCCAATTTCACGAATATATCTCCACTAACTTCAAAGCAGTTAGTTTTTTGGGGGCCACTCATAGATCTATGAGTTAACTAAAGTGTATTGTCACAATGTTCATTAATAGTATTTCTTGAATGTTTCCTTTCACGCAGTCAATACTTTTGTCTAAGACTTCAGCTTTATGCTCAGCCCTCGGATCCTCTCAGCATCGTCCGTTCATAAGGTCTATAAGGTCATAACTTTACCTTCTCACTTTGAACGTATTCACGTTTTGACATTCTGTATATACCACAGACATATGAAGTGCTGATCATAATGTTGTCACACTTTTTAATTTTACATGTCTTTTGTATAAAAATGACACACAGTCCTGCCTCTGTTAACTAGGAAACTGATATCAGGTTGTCCGTCAAGGAGCCGCTTCAATCCGAAATTTCACACGAAAATACAACACAGTTTAAAGCAAATACATTAAAAAATAAAAAATTAAGAGTTCACATGCAAAGTGCATTTTGCAAAACAAAAAAAAATAGACATTGCTACCCTCTTCTAAACAGCCCCAGTGCTAAACTTCCTGGGCTGTCTCTCCAGGAAGTATTTCACTCACAAGGGGGTATGTGGATATATATATATATATATATATATATATTTCAACATTTTGCCCAGGCCACCATTAAGTGGATGGACAGGCTGACTCTTGTAGTACTACAAGTGCTAGCATAGCCATGTCTGTGAGGGCCTGCTGCCACTTGGGGTATTACCCACACGTAAAAATAGGGGTCTAGGAATATTTTACACGCAGGGCTTTTAATCAAATAGAAAGACAGTTGTTGTCAGCACTTATCCTTAACACTGCATATTTGTGTATAGCTAGCAGAATGAAAATGTCAGGTATTGGTTCATATTTTGATCAACACTTTTAAGCCTGCATCCCAGCATCAATGGTACCCCATTGAATGCAGGTTCTGACCTATATGCTTCAAACACTATTAAAATGCAGTTTAGGCTTACATTAAGTAGGATGAATACACTTATATCTCAACATTTAGATATGAGAAATCAGGACAAAATAAGCCCTGCCCCCGATCTTCAAAAATGTCACACCTGATCTGCCCTCTAGTGGGTGAAACTTGAGACTTTTTACAAGAATCAGGTCTATCCTGCCAAAATCGGGACAGTTTGGGACGTGTAGTGCGTACAGCATACATATACAAGTGATACTAATTGTTGAGGATTCTTCTGATCCTTGAAATAATCCTGGATATCAGATGTAAGATTGTTAATTGAGCCATTGTCAAAAATCAAATGAACACTTTCATCCTGACACTTCCTACATCTATTAACTCTTTCCTTCCTAAGCAAACAACCTGCACTTAAAGTAAACCGAGACATGTGAGTAGCATTGTTCCTAAGTGTATTACTGCAATTAGTTAACACGTTCCCTTTTAGAATATTTAAATATTCTTTTTTACTTACAAAGTTACCTTTTGCTTGATCTATTTCACATATGGAATGGCTATCACAGGGAACCCTAGTTCTGTATGAGTAGGAATGGGTGCGCAAACCCAAAAAGTGCTTTCATTAGTTAAATTAGAATACTGGTAAATCATCATGAACAAACTGTTATAATACTATATAGCTAAATGAACAGGAAAGCGCAGAAAAAAAACAAAGTACAGTCATGGTGATCCCAAACTGTCTTCCCACTCATAGGCAAACCAAGGGGGGTTTTCTAGTGCCTGGAAACCCCCCTCCAAGCCTGGGGCACTGTATAATTGAGGTGACTGGACCCTGCCCCCGCTTCACACGGCTCTGCTTGAAAAGGGAGAGCTGCGTGCACCTAACAGTAGCGCACGCAGCATTGCCCGTGTATATTATGGGGATAGGAAGAGTTGGAGAGCAGCCAAGCACTGTATAATATTATAGCAATGCCCCTATGCATGCTGGTCACGCCCCCTGGTGGCGTGGTGTGGAAACCCCCCTCTACAATTCCTGCGTTTGCCCCATGCCACTAATCATGCATTTAGGAGACACAAGTTTCTTGTCTTCAGGCAAAGATACATGGTGATTGCTGATCATATCCTCTTGACCTGTTTCATCTTCGAACGCAATGTGAACACAACTACGTTACCATTTGAATTTGGGTATAAGTGCCCTCTAGATCTACATTATCTGATGTATGCAGACAGACAGCTTAGTCTGCAGGATACGCACAATGCATATGTGCTATATAATTTCACATCAGAACGCAAGACGTTCTTAATGCGTACTGTATATAAAATGCATTTTCTTCTAGTTTCTCCTGCAAACACATGTTGTGGCATGCATACGTATCAGTCATCACTATCAAACGGCACTTACACCCGCCCAATAGCTGGTGCAAATGATAAAATACACGTACCTGAGAGACGTCCAGCGCTAGAACCGGAGGAAAGTGCGTGTGCTCAACCTTGGCTCGCCCTTACTGTACATTACTTACGGGTGTACGCCCCGTTCCGCCCTTAATGTCGTAGGCAGTTGGAAGTTTCATTTCAGACATGACTCGGACGCAATTGCGCTCCCTGGCAAAAAAGTAAGTTTCTGGGCATGCGCAGAGGAATTTCATGCAAGATACGGCACGCAACTTACGCCTGAAGACGATTCAGGCCCATAGTCACTAGATGAAGGATGGATAACGTATTCATCAGTTACAATTGCAATTATAGAAAACAGTGCTACAGAAATATGATATCAGGGGACCGATCTTGTTAATGACCTATATGAGACCCAGGGGTAAATGTATTGACAGGCAGTTACTTAACACCGCTGATTCTGTGGTTAGTTGACATTTTTGTAAAATGGTAATTTTATTAAAATGCAATGACCATCTTTAAAAAATGACGGAAAGCCGCTGAAAATCTGCCGTTTTAAGTAACCCATATGTACTGGTTTAGGAAGGTTATCTGGTTTGTGTCGTTTTCTTTGCACATATTGAACAGTCTGAACAATCGTGTCCAGGATGAAGGGCCCTTCCTAATTGGCGTCCCATCCACCTTGCTTCCTGAAATTCTTATCTATAACTTGTTTCCCTTAGCATCATAAGGCAAAATAATTGTTTTCTCCTATGAGATCTAGAAGTGTTCTCACCATGGGCCTGGTTTATTAAGGATCTTAAATGAAGAGGATTCTTATTTCAGTCTCCTGGACAAAACCATGTTACAATGCAAGGGGTGCAAATTAGTGTTCTGTTTCGCACATAAGTTAAATACTGACTGTTTTTTCATGTAGCACACACATACAATTTTAAATTTCAGTGTACAAATAAGCTATCAAGTATTTGTGTGCTGCATGAAAAAACAGTCAGTATTTAACTTATGTGCAAAACAGAACACTAATTTGCACCCCTTGCATTGTAACATGGTTTTGTCCAGGAGACTGAAATAAGAATCCTCTTCATTTAAGATCCTTGATGAATCAGGCCCCATATTTTTAGCTGCAAAATCCTGTAAAAATTTTGTAACTGTTCACTGATCTCCTCTAACAACTGTTATCACAAGGACCGGGCAGCTGCAATTGTTTTGGTAGCAAAACCGGCATTTTCCTACCAGTCATTAGTAAAAGACGTAAGCTGAGCCCGTTAGCTAATTGTGGCTCTAAGTGACAGCAAGATAACAGGTAGATGTGTGATCCAGTCTCTCTCTTTCTGTCAATCACTTGTGTTTTTATTTTGTTCTTAAGTGTTCCATTCATACGCTCTACCATTCCAGACGATTGGGAGGGATAATGTACGTGAAATTTCTGTTACATGACTAATAAATCACAAAGGAGTTTTATAACCTGACCTATGAAACCAGGGCCATTATTCCAAAAATTTAGGAAATCCCCAATGAGAAACAGTTTGGCAGCAGTGAGTGTACAGGCAGCAGGGAATGCATCTTATTTACAAAACATATCAACCACAATCAAGCCACAGACCTATGAAATCAATCTGGATTGAATACCAAGGGCCATCAGGTTACAGGAACTCCCTTCAAAACAGGTCATCTTTAGATTTGTTTTGTAGACAAACCAGTCTCCTGTGTCTCTCGACATGTGGGACACCTCTAATAAGTAACGTAATCTCTCTTGTTTCCCATTATTGCCTCCAAAACTTTCTTATCTCACCCTATCGGTTGTCTTTCATTCCTAGAAATGTTGTTTAATGAGTATCGAGTTCTGTTTTAATCTTTTTATTAATGGACTTGTAGACGGGCTAGAATGCAAAGTGGTCTTATTTCTAGATGACACTAAGCTATGCAGGGTGATTAACACAAAGCATAGTAATACGTCAGTAAGTAAAATAACTAGCTGCAGAGAAAAATCAGCAAAATGGCAAACGAGCCACGACGAGGAAGATGGAAGTGAATGTAGACAAATGTAGGGTGCAATTCTACAAATATAGTCTGATTTGGAAAAGGGTGCTAAATGCGACCCCATACTTTCTAAATTGTGAAAAAAAAAAAGCCATGGTAATAATGATGGCAGCAGCGTTATAGAGAGAGCTTACAAAAACTAGATTTGTTTTGGAAAAGGGGAACCTAAGAGGTGACCTAACTCATATTTATAAATATATTTGAGGGCAATCACACAAAGCAGCATACAGAGGACAATGGGTCATCTGTAGTAAAATGGATTGGATGCCTTTATTTTACAAGGAAGGGGGATCTGTAGCTATAGTCAGTAGAGGACATTATTAGGGTGGGATTGGACCAAGGAGTTTTATCGATCACCATGTCTGAGGTCTGTGTGTATTGTGCAGATCATCAGCTCATGAATTTGTGTTTTGTTTTTCTAAGTTGTGAAGTAGCTGCTACATTACAGGATCAAAGATTAGAGCAATCTCGTTAGTATTTGTTGTGGTGGTTCATATTTATGGGTCTCTCTCTCTCAACGTAACTCTCTCTCCCTACCTCTCTCTCCCACCCCCCCCCTCTCTCTCTCTCGCTCTCTCTCCCACCCTCCCTCTCTCTCTCCCTACCTCTCTCTCCCACCCTCCCTCTCTCCCACCCTCTCTCTCTCTACCTCTCTCTCCCACCCTCCCTCTCTCTCTCTCTCTCTCTCTCTCTCTCCCACCCTTTCTCTCCCACTCTACCTACCTCTCTCTCCCACTCTCCCTACCTCTCTCTCCCACCCTCCCTCTCTATCTCTCTCTCTCCCTCCCTCTCGCCCTCTCTCTCCCACCCTCCCTCTCTCCCTACCTCTCTCTCCCACTCTCCCTCTCTATCTCTCTCTCTCCCTCCCTCTCCCACCCTCCCTCTCTCTCTCCCTACCTCTCTCTCCCACCCTCCCTCTCTCCCACCCTCTCTCTCTCTCCCTACCTCTCTCTCCCACCCTCCCTCTCTCTCTCTCTCCCACTCTCCCTACCTCTCTCTCCCACCCTCCTTCTCTCTCTCTCTCTCTCCCACCCTTTCTCTCCCACTCTCCCTACGTCTCTCTCCCTACCTCTATCTCCCACTCTCCCTACCTCTCTCTCCCACCCTCCCTCTCTATCTCTCTCTCTCCCTCCCTCTCGCCCTCTCTCTCCCACCCTCCCTCTCTCTCCCTACCTCTCTCTTCCACCCTCCCTCTCTCCCACCCACCCTCCCTCTCTCTCTCCTACCCTCCCTCTCGCCCTCTCTCTCTCTCCCTACCTCTCTCTCCCACCCTCCCTCTCTCTCTCTCTCCCACCCTTTCTCTCCTACTCTCCCTACGTCTCTCTCCCTACCTCTATCTCCCACTCTCCCTACCTCTCTCTCCCACCCTCCCTCTCTCTCTCCCACCCTCCCTCTCTCCCTACCTCTCTCTCCCACCCTCCCTCTCTCTCTCTCTCTCCCACCCTTTCTCTCCCACTCTCCCTACGTCTCTCTCCCTACCTCTATCTCCCACTCTCCCTACCTCTCTCTCCCACCCTCCCTCTCTATCTCTCTCTCTCCCTCCCTCTCCCACCCTCCCTCTCTCTCTCCCTACCTCTCTCTCCCACCCTCCCTCTCTCCCACCCTCTCTTTCTCTCCCTACCTCTCTCTCCCACCCTCCCTCTCTCTCTCTCCCACCCTCTCTCTCCCACTCTCCCTACCTCTCTCTCCCACCCTCCCTCTCTCTCTCTCTCTCCCACCCTTTCTCTCCCACTCTCCCTACGTCTCTCTCCCTACCTCTATCTCCCACTCTCCCTCCCTCTCGCCTTCTCTCTCCCACCCTCCCTCTCTCTCTCCCTACCTCTCTCTCCCACCCTCCCTCTCCCACCCTCCCTCTCTCCCACCCTCTCTCTCTCTCCCTACCTCTCTCTCCCACCCTCCCTCTCTCTCTCTCTCTCTCCCACCCTTTCTCTCCCACTCTCCCTACGTCTCTCTCCCTACCTCTATCTCCCACTCTCCCTACCTCTCTCTCCCACCCTCCCTCTCTCCCTACCTCTCTGTCCCACCCTCCCTCTCTACAACCCTCCCTCTCTCTCTCCCTACCTCTCTCTCCCACCCACCCTCCCTCTCTCTCTCCTACCCTCCCTCTCTCTCTCCCACCCTTTCTCTCCCACTCACCCTACCTCTCTCCCTACCTCTCTCTCCCACCCTCCCTCTCTATCTCGCTCTCTCCCTCCCTCTCTCTCACCCTCTCTCTCCCACCCTCCCTCTCTCTCTCCCTACCTCTCTCTCCCACCCTCCCTCTCTCCCACCCTCTCTCTCTCTCCCTACCTCTCTCTCCCACCCTCCCTCTCTCTCTCTCCCACCCTTTCTCTCCCACTCTCCCTATGTCTCTCTCCCTACCTCTATCTCCCACTCTCCCTACCTCTCTCTCCCACCCTCCCTCTCTCTCTCCCTACCTCTCTCTCCCACCCACCCTCCCTCTCTCTCTCCTACCCTCCCTCTCTCTCTCCCACCCTTTCTCTCCCACTCACCCTACCTCTCTCCCTACCTCTCTCTCCCACCCTCCCTCTCTATCTCGCTCTCTCCCTCCCTCTCTCTCACCCTCTCTCTCCCACCCTCCCTCTCTCTCTCCCTACCTCTCTCTCCCACCCTTCCTCTCTCCCACCCTCTCTCTCTCTCCCTACCTCTCTCTCCCACCCTCCCTCTCTCTCTCTCCCACCCTTTCTCTCCCACTCTCCCTATGTCTCTCTCCCTACCTCTATCTCCCACTCTCCCTACCTCTCTCTCCCACCCTCCCTCTCTCTCTCCCACCCTCCCTCTCTCCCTACCTCTCTGTCCCACCCTCCCTCTCTACAACCCTCCCTCTCTCTCTCCCTACCTCTCTCTCCCACCCACCCTTCCTCTCTCATACCCTCCCTCTCTCTCTCCCACCCTCTCTCTCTCCCTACCTCTCTCTCCCACCCTCCCTCTCTCCCACCCTCCCTCTCTCTCTCTCCCTACCTCTCTCTCCCACCCTCCTCTCTCTCTCTCCCTACCTCTCTCTCCCACCTTCCCTCTCTCTCTCCCACCCTTTCTCTCCCACTCTCCCTACGTCTCTCTCCCTACCTCTATCTCCCACCCTCCCTCTCTATCTCTCTCTCTCTCCCTCTCTCTCACCCTCTCTCTCCCACCCTCCCTCTCTCTCTCCCTACCTCTCTCTCCCACCCTCCCTCTTTCCCTACCTCTCTCTCTCCCACCCTCTCTCTCCCTACCTCTCTCTCTCCCACCCTCTCCATCCCTACCTCTCTCTCCCACCCTCCCTCTCTCTCCCTACCTCTCTCTCCCACCCTCCCTCTCTCCCTACCTCTCTCTTCCACCCTCTCCCTCCCTACCTCTCTCTCCCACCCTCCCTCTCTCTCCCTACCTCTCTCTCCCACTCTTCCTCTCTCCCTACCTCTCTCTCCCACCCTCCCTCTCGCCCTACCTCTCTCCCACCCTCTCCCTCCCTACCTTTCTCTCCCATCCTCCCTCTCTTTCTCCCCCTCTCTCCCCTCCTCTCTCTCTCCCTCCCTCTCTTCCTACCTCTCTCTCTCTCCCACTCTTTCTCTCCCTCCCTCTCTTCCTCTCCCTCCCTCTCTCTCTCCCTCTCCCTCTCTCACTATATATATATATTGCCACATGGACCTAAGTCTTCCATTCCCTTATGTTCCTGCAGAGGGAGCTCTGAGCTCTGCAACACAGTGAAGAATTTTTGCAAAGGAATTTCTAACAATATATGTAACAAAAACAAACATGTAACATCACACATAAAATGCTACCTCTGTGTCATTAACGCATCATAAATTGCCCTAGATAAGGACGAACCTTCTAAGAGCAGGACACAGAATTCCTTCTGCCCATACAGCTGAAGATCTCTCCATATCACCCCAGGTAAGACTGACCACCTTCTACTGAGCGTAGGGCTTCCAGAAGTCTGAAATTAAAGACTAAGACACCCAGGTGATCTGAAGTTTGCTTAGGACATAGAATCCATCCTATACTAAGGTTGAACAGTTTCATGGAGCAGTTGTAGGGAGAAGCTGGGCAGCACGGTGGCTTAGTGGTTAGCACTTCTGCCCCACAGCACTGGGGTCATGAGTTTGATTCCTGACCATGGCCTTATCTGTGTGGAGTTTGTATGTTCCCCCCGTGTTTGCGTGGTTTTCCTCCGGGTGCTCTGGTTTCCTCCTACACTCCAAAATCATACTAGTAGGTTAATTGGCTGCTATCAAATTGACCCTAGTCTCTCTGTCTGTCTGTGTGTATTAGGGAATGTAGATTGTAAGCTGCAATGGGGCAGGGACTGATGTGAGTTTTCTGTACAGCGCTGCGGAACTAGTGGCGCTATATAAATAGCTGATGATGATAGGGATCTATTTCCAATTTTTTCCCTGTTAATTTGGGTGATTTAGGAGTATGGGGACATAAGACTTTTGATTTAAAGATTATGGCTGCAAATAGGGGACTGTCGTGGGAAAACGGGACATGCGAGAGCCCAATTTAGTGCAGCATCTGATTTTTTTTTTTTATTTTATTAACTTGTATTTCCGACAAATTTGGTGCAAAATTATATCTGAAGACAGTTTTGTCAGAATAAGTAACACACATTTGTGCAATTTATAACTATGAGCATTTTACAAACAATTTGACCGTTTTCCGGACCTAAGATCACCTTTTTTTTTGGTGTAGACAACATTCTTTTGCCCCTATTTAAAGACACTTATGACAGGTGTTGTGATCTGTAATTATACCCAGGGCCATCTTAACAACATTATGGGCCCCCGGGCAAAGCAGTGCACCGGGGCCCCTAGATATAGATATATATAGATGTATACAGATATAGATATATAGAGATAGAGATAGATAGATGTACTTGCTCAGTGACCCTTGTAGGTTTTTTTTTTCAGGTTTTTTCTTTTGCAGGATAATTTATTCTCATTAAGAGCCGTGCCTATGGGGCCCCCTTGCCCGTGGGGCCCCCAGGCAGCTGCCCATCGTGCCCAATGGAAAAGATGGCCCTGATTATACCCTACATTAGTGTTCCCAGTTATATTTTAAGGCAGGGGATAAGAACATGTAACTGTTATTAAGCTCTGCTTCCCTACGGGTGACATTACCGGGGTGCTATTACTGGTACCCTCGGGGTTACTGAAATACCACATGGCATTGTGGGATATAGAAGAAGATTTTCGAACCTGATAGATATTGAATAGTGGTACAAACATTACTTTTCCCTCCCTCTTCAATGTCACTGTATATTGTCTGCAGGAATTAAGAAACATTGAGCTAATCCTGAGGTCAGTGCATATAAGTCAATTTATGTCAGTAAAGCGCTTATACATCTAGAGCTCTCTGGTAATTAACTTGAATGATGTGTCCGCTATTATGCTATAGTCTGATATCTGCATTGCACCTCATCGCAAGCAGGGCCATCTTTTCCATTGGGCACGATGGGCAGCTGCACGGGGGCCCCGCGGGTAAGGGGGCCCCATAGGCACGGCTCTTAATGACAATAAATAATCCTGCAAAAGAAAAAAACCTGCAAAAAAACCTTCATGGGTCACTGAGCAAGTACATCTATCTATCTCTATCTCTATCTATCTATATATCTGTATCTGTATACATCTATATATCTATATCTAGGGGCCCCGGTGCACTGCTTTGCCCGGGGGCCCATAATATTGTTAAGATGGCCCTGATCGCAAGCTCTGATTTATGGGCGTAATCTATTTTCTTATGTTCTTTTATTTAGTATGACCATGCATTGCACTGTTATCCTTGTTGCAGTTTTTAGAATCTGTTTAATTCTGATCATCTGCACAGTACTACTTCCCTTGTAGTGTGTACTTGATGCAAGGCAGTCATTTTATAGTATCCACTCTTATTCCTGTATATATAGACACCTGCACCTCACCACTTCTCTTGTTGTGGTCATTTTCTCTGCTAAATAAAGTAATATGATGATTTATATTGAGAAAACGTGACCCGCACTCCTGTAGAAATCTTTATAGCAGTCTGACTGTGCTGAAACTTAATAGATGAATAACACAGTCACAACGTCCAGTAGTGATGTTTTATAACTCATAGGTGCTTTATCCAGCTGTGTGATTACTTTAAATGCAAAATAATGATATTATGTCAGTAATTATATTATGATCATGTCACTTTGAGGGGTGAAGGGTCCTTTATCTGTCTCTGCAGCATTGGACCGCTACCCCTACCATTTATCTATATATTTATTCAACTGGTTAAATCAATCTAGATTCATCTGAATCTTTAGAGATCCGTTATAGATTACAGGCTTATTTACAAACAGAATCCTAGTTATGATCAGCAGGCAATAAATAAACGAGGGTTCCCCGCCTTGGTGTCAGGGATAGGGAGATAGAGGCATTTCCCATAGACTTTAATTGTCTGGGTGGGGGCTGCCATCACAAACTGTGGGGCCCAGTACAAATTAATCTGGCAGGGCCCCCACCCTCTTCACCGAACATGCCCCCCACCCTCTTCACCGAACATGCCCCCCTCCTTCTTCACCGAAAACGCCCCCACCCTCTTCAACGTACATGCCCCCACCCTCTTCAATGTACATGACCCGCTCCCTCTTCAACATACATGCCCCCCACCCTCTTCAACGTACATGCCCCCCAACCTCTTCACCGAATATGCCCCCCACCCTCAACGTACATGACCCCCTCCCTCTTCACCAAACATGCCCCCTTCCTCTTCAACATAGATGCCCCCCATCCTCTTCAACGTACATGCCCCCCATCCTCTTCAACCTACATGCCCCCCACCCTCTTTAACGTACATGACCCCCTCCCTCTTCACCAAACATGCCCCCTTACTCTTCAACATACATGTCCCTCTCCCTCTTCAACATACATGCCCCCCTCCTTCTTCAACATACATGCCCCCCATCCACTTCAACGTACATGACCCCCTCCCTCTTCACCAAACATGCCCCCTTACTCTTCAACATACATGTCCCTCTCCCTCTTCAACATACATGCCCCCCTCCTTCTTCAACATACATGCCCCCCATCCACTTCAACGTACATGACCCCCTCCCTCTTCACCAAACATGTCCCCCTTCCTCTTCAACGTACATGACCCCCTCCCTCTTCACCAAACATGTCCCCCTCCCTCTTCAACATACATGCCCCCCATCCTCTTCACAATACATGTCATATATGATATGTACACAGATATACTGGCTGTCATACATGATGTGCACACAGATATACTGGCTGTCATACATGATGTGTACTCACAGATATACTGGCTGTCATACATGATGTGTACTCACAGATATACAGGCTGTCATACATGATATGTACACAGATACATACACATAGCTCATTAGACATGACTTGTATTATTTATTCTGTAACTCTCTGTTGTTACTTTGCAGGATGCCGCTGGTTATAAATGACGATGAGTCGGTGAGCGATCCAGGTACGTACAATTTAATGTTTTCCTACAAACACAGGTGAATCTCTCAGTTGTCTGTGGACAGACTGTCATTAAGGAGAGTCAGGGAATGTACTCAGGGGTGGTCTGTGTTGTTCTACATACACAGAAACCTGAACACTCTTCAATTACCTCCGAAAATACTGTCACAGATAAATAAGACAAAAGCTGATCCTCTATTCATGGCAGTATTAACACACACCGGATGGACCAAGAAGGCACCAGGCAATTGTGGTGGTCATAGAAACCTAATTATAACAATTTTGACAATGTTAAGTCACTTGTGTGCACAGACCCTACACACGTCTGTTCAATTATACTGTATCAATCTGTAAATACATTCTGCAACAAACTAACAACAGTACAGACATTCCAAACCCAGAAACGGGAGTTTTCATGTACCATGGAGGACTTTGCATGATTACATTGTGTATACCGTTCAGTACACCCAACTTAAGGCATTTCTTTAAATTTATCACTTCCTTCTGTGCTTTTCAAAAAGTTCTTCATATCATCCAGAGTTGTTTCCATTTGTTGAGCTCAGCTATGACACAGGTCTGCTTTACACTCTCCATTGGATACAACTATGTCCAGACAGCAACGTCATGTCAACCGAAACTGCTTTTTCTAGGATATAAACATGTTATTGAAATGCGTAAAAGGAAGATAGAAAGATAAACCAAAGTATTTAGTTAATGTTGCTGGAGGGTATGTACAAGGCAAACAATGTATGTAGTCATATGAAGGTGTAGAACCCATTTAGGGCTTAAGAAACTGTAGTAGGTCTAATGAAGGAAAATAACTGATGTGCTATTTTAATGATTATACTGTAAATAATAATAATAATAATAATAATAGTAATGGAAATTATGGGTATACATGTTTCAATTTCCAAAACATAAAAAATGACCAGAAGATAATAATAAGCCGCAATTGATAATAGTAACAATACATTACAAATAGTAACTGCCTTCTAGTGGAAAAACAAACATTTATTAAAGCTTTTGCTAGCCTAAGCTCTCTCATCCTCCTCTTCCTATACATTCCTATTCCTATTCTATTACTATGGAACATGAAAAGCAACTGGTTTTTTTTTTTTACATTGTTGCAACAATGTTGCAAATTTGAAACCCAATTATAATATTCCTAGGGCTGATCAGTATTTTTCAACCAAAGATCAACAGCATAGGGAATAAAATGTCTGCATATCACTGTATGCCAAATCTGGCAAATCTGGCAATAGGATTATTTTCTTCCATTGAGTGGTATTGTATGTATGTTTAGAACAGGTGGTTGGTACCCAACAAAGGTGTACAGTATATGATAAGATAATGAGGAACACCTTTGTTACATCACAATCCTCTCACTGCCTCTCCTCTCCTTTCAGTTGCTTCAAACACAATATACGAGATCGTCATGGTGGTCGTGTGCTCTGGGATCATGCTGGTCTGCGGAATTATATTCATACTGCTTGTAAAGAACAGGTGGGTACAGAGACAAGTACATAGAAAAAAAAATACTATCCCTCAGGTGATTTGCGAAATTATTATTAACTTTCTGTTGAAACTACTCCCCAGCCTATCTACTTGTGCGCCGACATGTATCAGTTCAGTTTGAAAAGATAGACGTCTGAGCACCCATCTCTCTCCGTCTTCCCTGTTGCCTGTTAACTATTCGTAGATAGAAGCTGATGAGTTTAAATAGTTTTACAACCACGAGGACTAGAAAACAGGGGTGTTGTCATCAGGCCTTCAAAGCGCATTTTTAAATCCTGCTACATGAGTTTAAACGCCATAAAGTCCATAAAATAAATATGTTTGAAAGGTCAGCTTGATACTTGTTCTATCAGCCAGATTGTATAAGATTTATTTCTTTTGTTGTGTAGACACTGGAATTTCTGTGGATTATCTTACACCGAACCCGTCCCAATGTCGACCGTCCACGTGAACCGGCACGCGCATGACAACATCGCTACAATTGACCTCCAAGGACCGGTGCACATAAATTATGTCAACGAGAAGAGTAAGGCTCCATCGGAGATCCCCATCGGCAAAGTCACTCTATCGAGAGACGCCCTTCTCTACCTTTCCCTGATCACATGTTTGAACCTTCCCGTTGATATGGACTCAGAGCAAACTAGCTGAGCATACAACAAGGACGTTCTATCAATATTATTCCAATCACTGGAGCGGATCTACTACGGAATTGGTCATCACAAAACATTCAACTCATTAAATCACTGATAGGCAACCAGTCCACCTGTACAACACTATTTCGGTTGCTTGTTTAAAGAGCAGAATGGTTAGACTCACCCGAAACAATAATGTACATTATAAACAGGATACTTAATATTCAAGAGGAGATATAGAGATTACACAAATACCTTTGTAGAGAATTAAAAGATAATGGTTGGTATAGATAGAAATACAGACATGATTTCATGAGCTTAGGAACACAACAAAAATATATTTTGAGAATAAAGATGGAAATAATGATCTAGTGGTAAATTGGTGGAAGAGATCCATGGACAATAGGTTGGCGGTTTCCGACCAAGACCTCAGAGTAGAGTGGGAAATGTCCTACTAGCTGGCACTAGGGCTTGCTAAAAAGTCTTGGAAGGAACTTATGTCAAGATTTCCGCTGTCTGGAATGAGCCACTAAGAAGAAACTGCCTCAGTCGAAAAATACGAACCAGAAGGCAAGAAGTACAATTGTTCTCACCAGATTATGTCTATGTGTATCTTAAAAAGCCCCACCAAGTTGTGTCACATGACCTAATTTTCAAATTGTTCCATGACGGTATTGTGTAGCGGTCCTTAAGACTCACCGACGCATCGCACTGCTTACTTGTCCAAGTGCTTCTACTACCTCGCCTAGTGAAAAGCCCCTTTCTGTTTTTCTTTGAACCACCTCTGCGAAAGGGGAGTGAACCTTTATACACAAAATGCACCAATCTTGCGCAGAAGTAACCCCATAATGTCGCAAAAGACATCCTGCGCTGCGAATACGTACTTTTGCACAGATGTAAAAGAGACTTAGGGGTATATTTATCAAGCGGGCTCATTTTTTTTAAAACCGCCGAGAATGGGCTTTGCCTTTAATGAAATTGATGTTTTGAAAAATGATGGCAAACCGCCAAGAATCGGAGGGTTTTCGGAACCCCCGCTTGATAAATATAACACTTAGTGTAGTACAAACAAAACACCTACATATGAGGATGATTTAAAGTAAAAATCTTACAGCTCTGATTATCAATGTAGTAAGAACTGATAAAATAACATTGTAGCATTAAAAATAAACTATCACAGACTCACAAGACTGATTGAGCTGCTACTAGGGTCGCAGGTATCACTTAATAAATCCAGCTGATTACGGGTTTCAGAATCACATCACTGGACGTAATCATCCTGCCGGAATCTTGATTTACTTTGTATGATAGAATGAGATTCCATAAACATCTTTATATTCAAATCTTAAATATGTTATTACTTAAATTATACTTTCAGGGTACAAATCTCATGTATATATGTTACATAGAATGATGTGTGAAATAAATGATGTAAAAAAATATTTTAATGGTGGACTATTATTTGAAAGTTCAGGAAACTGGACAGTAGATATCGTAGGGGTCATTTTCTAAAAGTGCAAGTACTGTTTCAGTGACACCAAACGCCTATTTTTAATGGGGATGCGCCTGGATTTGCCGGCCAAGGGTTCTTGGGTATGAGTCTGCGCCTTCCCATGGGAAGGGTTAAGTGAATAGTCAGTGTTTTTTGCTAAGAGCGGATTGGACAGCATGGTGGCTCAGTGGTTAGCACTTCTGCCTCACAGCACTGGGGTCATGAGATCAATTCCCGACCATGGCCTTATCTGTGTGGTGTTTGTATGTTCTCCCTGTGTTTGCGTGGGTTTCCTCCAGGTGCTCCGGTTTCCTCCCACACTCCAAAGACATACTGGTAGGTTAATTGGTTGCTATCAAAATTGACCCTAGTCTCTCTCTGTCTGTCTGTCTGTTTGTGTATGTTAGGGAATTTAGACTGTGAGCACCAATAGGGCAAGGACTGAGTTCTCTGTACAGCGCTGCGGAATTAGTGGCGCTACATAAATAAATGATGATGATGATGATTGGACGCATGAATGCACTTATGGAAAAGTAGATGCATCTAGGTGGGTGATCCCTTCGAAGTTCTTTCCATCATGTATATTTTCAGGTGTAGTCACAAACATGAATAAATTCCCCCACTAAGGATCAGTACTGAGACCATGGGAGTGCATTTTGGAGTGTGCCGGTGATACGTAAGCACAATTTTGCAAATTAGAATGTGGTGTCGATATTCCTCCTTTTAATTACTTGCCAGAAAAAAATATCTCTGCTTTTCCCTTTCTGCCAGTGCCGCTGTTAATTGTACAATCCCCATAAAACATGCTTATGCCAATTTCCACTTGTAAGCTACCGCCGATCGAGCGTTCCGTACCTGAAACGAGTCACCTTTTGGCTAGCATAAAATGCTGAAATATAGTCTCCCGCTGCCAATGATAACACAACTGACAGCTGCCTTCTGCTAGACCAGCACGTTGAGCAATCCCCTAATGTGTAACCGAGTCACCATTTCAACACCAGCCTGCGACTTTAGCTTCCTCACTTGCTGATATCTTTATATTCATGTCTTGAGTCTGTTTAAGATATGGCATAAACCGCTGTGACGGTGTGTGGTCCTGGGGTGCACAGCTGGATAATGCCCCTCCTCACCTGTGCTTTAGTATATGCCCGGCTAGCCCTTGGGTGTGGGCATAAGTGACCAGAGGGCACCCGCACAAGGTAGAGAAACAGATTGTGAATGTTAGTAATAAATGCTGAAGTCACATTACTCTGTTTGTACACAATATAATACTGTGATAAAATGTCATATACATAGGAGAAAATAGTGTCGTGACAGTGTTATTAATACATTAGAACCTCACATTTTCAATATAAAATGTAATGCAATGCAGACAACATCCATCATGTAACACTTCATAAATAAATGGGAATCTTCTGTGCTAACAACTTAATAAAACACATACAGTGCAGTAATTGTGGCAACAGGCAGATTAACAAACATTGTTCTAAACCAATCCCATGAGGGTGATGTGTGAGGGTCTCATTCAGTGTGTGACGCCCAGAATGCGAGTTATAATACAGTGGTGATGTCAATGGACATCAGCTGGAGGGGTCAACACGCAAGCAGGCAATCAGCAGCAGCTAGGTAGTGCTTCATCATCCTCATTACATGTCTATACATCAGATCTCCAGTATCTGCAAGAGAGAGGCCTCCTAAGACCCACACGCCATATCTGTACTCAGCTGACGCTTGCAATTCTAAGATAAGCACAAATCTATATATGGATGCACGTGCAGTGTCCAATGTGTATATTTACGCCAACAAAAATGGAGGTACATTCTGTAAATGAGCTGTTAGTAAATAAATAAAATGTAAAATACATTCTCCAGCTCTCAGTTACTTGCTACCGTGTTACCCTGATAATAATTATTATTATTATTTTTTGGGGGGGTCCAAAAAAGAGCATAAGGCTTATTTTCGGGGTAGGTCTTATTTTAATTAACATTAAGATCAATTTCAATAAACAGGTAATGCCCCTCAGTCCTGCTTGTATCCCCATCATGCCCCTCGGTCCTGCTTGTATCCTCATCATGCCCCTCAGTCCTGCTTGTATCCCCTTCATGCCCCTCAGTCCTGCTTGTATCACCATCATGCCCCTCTGTCCTGCTTGTATCCCCATCATGCCCCTCAGTCCTGCTTGTATCCCCATCATGTCCCTCAGTCCTGCTTGTATCCCCATCATGCCCCTCAGTCCTGCTTGTATCCCCATCATGCCCCTCAGTCCTGCTTGTATCCCCATCATGCCCCTCAGTCCTGCTTGTATCCCCATCATGCCCCTCAGTCCTGCTTGTATCCCCATCATGCCCCTCAGTCCTGCTTGTATCCCCATCATGCCCCTCAGTCCTGCTTGTATCCCCATCATGCCCCTCAGTCCTGCTTGTATCCCCATCATGTCCCTCGGTCCTGCTTGTATCCCCATCATGCTCCTCGGTCCTGCTTGTATCCCCATCATGCCCCTCAGTCCTGCTTGTATCCCCATCATGCCCCTCAGTCCTGCTTGTATCCCCATCATGCCCCTCAGTCCTGCTTGTATCCTCATCATGCCCCTCAGTCCTGCTTGTATCCCCATCATGCCCCTCAGTCCTGCTTGTATCCCCATCATGTCCCTCAGTCCTGCTTGTATCCCCATCATGCCCTTCAGTCCTGCTTGTATCCCCATCATGCCCCTCAGTCCTGCTTGTATCCCTATCATGCCCCTCAGTCCTGCTTGTATCCCCATCATGCCCCTCAGTCCTGCTTGTATCCCCATAGTGCCCCTCAGTCCTGCTTGTATCCCCATCATGCCCCTCAGTCCTGCATGTATCCCCATCATGCCCCTCAGTCCTGCTTGTATCCCCATCATGCCCCTCAGTCCTGCTTGTATCCCCATCATGCCCCTCAGTCCTGCTTGTATCCCCATCATGCCCCTCAGTCCTGCTTGTATCCCCATCATGCCCCTCAGTCCTGCTTGTATCCCCATCATGCCCCTCAGTCCTGCTTGTATCCCCATCATGCCCCTCAGTCCTGCTTGTATCCCCATCATGCCCCTCGGTCCTGATTGTATCCCCATCATGCCCCTCGGTCCTGCTTGTATCCCCATCATGCCCCTCAGTCCTGCTTGTATCCCCATCATGCCCCTCAGTCCTGCTTGTATCCCCATCATGCCCCTCATTCCTGCTTGTATCCCCATCATGCCCCTCAGTCCTGCTTGTATCCCCATCATGCCCCTCAGTCCTGCTTGTATCCCCATCATGCCCCTCAGTCCTGCTTGTATCCCCATCATGTTACTTAGTCCTGCTTGTATCCCCATCATGCCCCTCAGTCCTGCTTGTATCCCCATCATGCCCCTCAGTCCTGCTTGTATCCCCATCATGCCCCTCAGTCCTGCTTGTATCCCCATCATGCCCCTCAGTCCTGCTTGTATCCCCATCATGCCCCTCGGTCCTGCTTGTATCCCCATCATGCCCCTCAGTCCTGCTTGTATCCCCATCATGCCCCTCAGTCCTGCTTGTATCCCCATCATGCCCCTCATTCCTGCTTGTATCCCCATCATGCCCCTCAGTCCTGCTTGTATCCCCATCATGCCCCTCAGTCCTGCTTGTATCCCCATCATGCCCCTCAGTCCTGCTTGTATCCCCATCATGTTACTTAGTCCTGCTTGTATCCCCATCATGCCCCTCAGTCCTGCTTGTATCCCCATCATGCCCCTCAGTCCTGCTTGTATCCCCATCATGCCCCTCAGTCCTGCTTGTATCCCCATCATGTTACTTAGTCCTGCTTGTATCCCCATCATGCCCCTCAGTCCTGCTTGTATCCCCATCATGCCCCTCAGTCCTGCTTGTATCCCCATCATGTTACTTAGTCCTGCTTGTATCTCCATCATGCCCCTCAGTCCTGCTTGTATCCCCATCATGTTACTTAGTCCTGCTTGTATCCCCATCATGCCCCTCAGTCCTGCTTGTATCCCCATCATGCCCCTCAGTCCTGCTTGTATCCCCATCATGTTACTTAGTCCTGCTTGTATCCCCATCATGCCCCTCAGTCCTGCTTGTATCCCCATCATGTCCCTCAGTCCTGCTTGTATCCCCATCATGCCCCTCAGTCCTGCTTGTATCCCCATCATGCCCCTCAGTCCTGCTTGTATCCCCATCATGCCCCTCAGTCCTGCTTGTATCCCCATCATGCCCCTCAGTCCTGCTTGTATCCCCATCATGTTACTTAGTCCTGCTTGTATCCCCATCATGCCCCTCAGTCCTGCTTGTATCCCCATCATGCCCCTCAGTCCTGCTTGTATCCCCATCATGTTACTTAGTCCTGCTTGTATCCCCATCATGCCCCTCAGTCCTGCTTGTATCCCCATCATGTTACTTAGTCCTGCTTGTATCCCCATCATGCCCTTCAGTCCTGCTTGTATCCCCATCATGCCCCTCAGTCCTGCTTGTATCCCCATCATGTTACTTAGTCCTGCTTGTATCCCCATCATGCCCCTCAGTCCTGCTTGTATCCCCATCATGTCCCTCAGTCCTGCTTGTATCCCCATCATGCCCCTCAGTCCTGCTTGTATCCCCATCATGCCCCTCAGTCCTGCTTGTATCCCCATCATGCCCCTCAGTCCTGCTTGTATCCCCATCATGCCCCTCAGTCCTGCTTGTATCCCCATCATGCCCCTCGGTCCTGCTTGTATCCCCATCATGCCCCTCGGTCCTGCTTGTATCCCCATCATGCCCTTCGGTCCTGCTTGTATCCCCATCATGCCCCTCGGTCCTGCTTGTATCCCCATCATGCCCCTCATTCCTGCTTGTATCCCCATCATGCCCCTCAGTCCTGCTTGTATCCCCATCATGCCCCTCAGTCCTGCTTGTATCCCCATCATGCCCCTCATTCCTGCTTGTATCCCCATCATGCCCCTCAGTCCTGCTTGTATCCCCATCATGCCCCTCAGTCCTGCTTGTATCCCCATCATGCCCCTCAGTCTTGCTTGTATCCCCATCATGCCCCTCAGTCCTGCTTGTATCCCCATCATGTTACTTAGTCCTGCTTGTATCCCCATCATGCCCCTCAGTCCTGCTTGTATCCCCATCATGTCCCTCAGTCCTGCTTGTATCCCCATCATGCCCCTCAGTCCTGCTTGTATCCCCATCATGTCCCTCAGTCCTGCTTGTATCCCCATCATGTCCCTCAGTCCTGCTTGTATCCCCATCATGCCCCTCAGTCCTGCTTGTATCCCCATCATGCCCCTCAGTCCTGCTTGTATCCCCATCATGCCCCTCAGTCCTGCTTGTATCCCCATCATGCCCCTCTGTCCTGCTTGTATCCCCATCATGCCCCTCAGTCCTGCTTGTATCCCCATCATGCCCCTCAGTCCTGCTTGTATCCCCATCATGTCCCTCTGTCCTGCTTGTATCCCCTTCATGCCCCTCAGTCCTGCTTGTATCCCCATCATGCCCCTCTGTCCTGCTTGTATCCCCATCATGCCCCTCTGTCCTGCTTGTATCCCCATCATGCCCCTCAGTCCTGCTTGTATCCCCATCATGCCCCTCAGTCCTGCTTGTATCCCCATCATGCCCCTCAGTCCTGCTTGTATCCCCATCATGCCCCTCTGTCCTGCTTGTATCCCCATCATGCCCCTCAGTCCTGCTTGTATCCCCATCATGCCCCTCAGTCCTGCTTGTATCCCCATCATGCCCCTCAGTCCTGCTTGTATCCCCATCATGCCCCTCAGTCCTGCTTGTATCCCCATCATGTCCCTCTGTCCTGCTTGTATCCCCTTCATGCCCCTCAGTCCTGCTTGTATCCCCATCATGCCCCTCTGTCCTGCTTGTATCCCCATCATGCCCCTCTGTCCTGCTTGTATCCCCATCATGCCCCTCAGTCCTGCTTGTATCCCCATCATGCCCCTCAGTCCTGCTTGTATCCCCATCATGCCCCTCAGTCCTGCTTGTATCCCCATCATGCCCCTCTGTCCTGCTTGTATCCCCATCATGCCCCTCAGTCCTGCTTGTATCCCCATCATGCCCCTCAGTCCTGCTTGTATCCCCATCATGCCCCTCAGTCCTGCTTGTATCCCCATCATGCCCCTCAGTCCTGCTTGTATCCCCATCATGCCCCTCAGTCCTGCTTGTATCCCCATCATGCCCCTCAGTCCTGCTTGTATCCCCATCATGCCCCTCAGTCCTGCTTGTATCCCCATCATGCCCCTCAGTCCTGCTTGTATCCCCATCATGCCCCTCAGTCCTGCTTGTATCCCCATCATGCCCCTCAGTCCTGCTTGTATCCCCATCATGCCCCTCAGTCCTGCTTGTATCCCCATCATGCCCCTCAGTCCTGCTTGTATCCCCATCATGCCCCTCAGTCCTGCTTGTATCCCCATCATGCCCCTCAGTCCTGCTTGTATCCCCATCATGTTACTTAGTCCTGCTTGTATCCCCATCATGCCCCTCAGTCCTGCTTGTATCCCCATCATGCCCCTCAGTCCTGCTTGTATCCCCATCATGCCCCTCAGTCCTGCTTGTATCCCCATCATGCCCCTCAGTCCTGCTTGTATCCCCATCATGCCCCTCAGTCCTGCTTGTATCCCCATCATGCCCCTCAGTCCTGCTTGTATCCCCATCATGCCCCTCAGTCCTGCTTGTATCCCCATCATGCCCCTCAGTCCTGCTTGTATCCCCATCATGCCCCTCAGTCCTGCTTGTATCCCCATCATGCCCCTCAGTCCTGCTTGTATCCCCATCATGCCCCTCAGTCCTGCTTGTATCCCCATCATGCCTCTCAGTCCTGCTTGTATCCCCATCATGCCCCTCAGTCCTGCTTGTATCCCCATCATGCCCCTCAGTCCTGCTTGTATCCCCATCATGCCCCTCAGTCCTACTTGTATCCCCATCATGTCCCTCTGTCCTGCTTGTATCCCCTTCATGCCCCTCAGTCCTGCTTGTATCCCCATCATGCCCCTCAGTCCTGCTTGTATCCCCATCATGCCCCTCAGTCCTGCTTGTATCCCCATCATGCCCCTCAGTCCTGCTTGTATCCCCATCATGCCCCTCATTCCTGCTTGTATCCCCATCATGCCCCTCAGTCCTGCTTGTATCCCCATCATGCCCCTCAGTCCTGCTTGTATCCCCATCATGCCCCTCAGTCCTGCTTGTATCCCCATCATGCCCCTCAGTCCTGCTTGTATCCCCATCATGCCCCTCAGTCCTGCTTGTATCCCCATCATGCCCCTCAGTCCTGCTTGTATCCCCATCATGCCCCTCAGTCCTGCTTGTATCCCCATCATGCCCCTCAGTCCTGCTTGTATCCCCATCATGCCCCTCAGTCCTGCTTGTATCCCCATCATGCCCCTCAGTCCTGCTTGTATCCCCTTCATGCCCCTCAGTCCTGCTTGTATCCCCATCATGCCCCTCTGTCCTGCTTGTATCCCCATCATGCCCCTCAGTCCTGCTTGTATCCCCATCATGTCCCTCTGTCCTGCTTGTATCCCCATCATGCCCCTCAGTCCTGCTTGTATCCCCATCATGCCCCTCTGTCCTGCTTGTATCCCCATCATGCCCCTCTGTCCTGCTTGTATCCCCATCATGCCCCTCAGTCCTGCTTGTATCCCCATCATGCCCCTCTGTCCTGCTTGTATCCCCATCATGCCCCTCTGTCCTGCTTGTATCCCCATCATGCCCCTCAGTCCTGCTTGTATCCCCATCATGCCCCTCAGTCCTGCTTGTATCCCCATCATGCCCCTCAGTCCTGCTTGTATCCCCATCATGCCCCTCAGTCCTGCTTGTATCCCCATCATGCCCCTCAGTCCTGCTTGTATCCCCATCATGCCCCTCAGTCCTGCTTGTATCCCCATCATGCCCCTCAGTCCTGCTTGTATCCCCATCATGCCCCTCAGTCCTGCTTGTATCCCCATCATGCCCCTCAGTCCTGCTTGTATCCCCATCATGCCCCTCAGTCCTGCTTGTATCCCCATCATGCCCCTCAGTCCTGCTTGTATCCCCATCATGCCCCTCAGTCCTGCTTGTATCCCCATCATGCCCCTCAGTCCTGCTTGTATCCCCATCATGCCCCTCTGTCCTGCTTGTATCCCCTTCATGCCCCTCAGTCCTGCTTGTATCCCCATCATGCCCCTCTGTCCTGCTTGTATCCCCATCATGCCCCTCAGTCCTGCTTGTATCCCCATCATGCCCCTCAGTCCTGCTTGTATCCCCATCATGCCCCTCATTCCTGCTTGTATCCCCATCATGCCCCTCAGTCCTGCTTGTATCCCCATCATGCCCCTCAGTCCTGCTTGTATCCCCATCATGCCCCTCAGTCCTGCTTGTATCCCCATCATGCCCCTCAGTCCTGCTTGTATCCCCATCATGCCCCTCAGTCCTGCTTGTATCCCCATCATGCCCCTCAGTCCTGCTTGTATCCCCATCATGCCCCTCAGTCCTGCTTGTATCCCCATCATGCCCCTCAGTCCTGCTTGTATCCCCATCATGCCCCTCAGTCCTGCTTGTATCCCCATCATGCCCCTCAGTCCTGCTTGTATCCCCATCATGCCCCTCAGTCCTGCTTGTATCCCCATCATGCCCCTCAGTCCTGCTTGTATCCCCATCATGCCCCTCAGTCCTGCTTGTATCCCCATCATGCCCCTCAGTCCTGCTTGTATCCCCATCATGTCCCTCAGTCCTGCTTGTATCCCCATCATGCCCCTCAGTCCTACTTGTATCCCCATCATGTCCCTCTGTCCTGCTTGTATCCCCTTCATGCCCCTCAGTCCTGCTTGTATCCCCATCATGCCCCTCTGTCCTGCTTGTATCCCCATCATGCCCCTCTGTCCTGCTTGTATCCCCATCATGCCCCTCTGTCCTGCTTGTATCCCCATCATGTCCCTCAGTCCTGCTTGTATTCCCATCATACCCCTCAGTCCTGCTTGTATCCCCATCATGCCCCTCAGTCCTGCTTGTATCCCCATCATGCCCCTCTGTCCTGCTTGTATCCCCATCATGCCCCTCAGTCCTGCTTGTATCCCCATCATGCCCCTCAGTCCTGCTTTACAATACTTTACTTACCGTTTTTCTTTTGTCTTTACTTTCCGCTTTTACTGTACTCTTCTCCGCGGCGCTGCTGATAATGACGCTGGCACGCACACCAGCGTCATTCACAGAAAACGAGGGGAGGGTTCGCACTCACTGTGAGAGAGTGAGATGCTACAGCTGTGATTGGATGCCACTGTTATATCTTTAACAGCAGCATCCATTTCATGCGAGGGGGGTGGGGGGTGGACGGTGGAGCTGGGGGCATTGTATTGTAGCGCAGGGACCGGGCAAAATGGGGATTTAGCTAGGACTTATTTTCAGGGTAGGGCTTATTTTGGACCGTTCTGCAGAAGTAAGGGTAGGTCTTATTATCGGGGAAACAGGGTAGCAAAATAGCTGAATGATACTGTAAATTAGAGAAGCAGAGATTGTAGTTACATAAATTATAGGAAGTATATGGAAGCCAAAGACCACTTACGGGGGAGGGGGGGGGGGATGTGTATCTTATCAGTTGTATAAAGATAAAATGAGAAAAAAAAATACACCTGTGTCCCTATATTATACACTTCTCCCTTCAGCTACTTTACTTGTCATTTCAATTGAGAAATGTTCTCTTTGCACATTGATCAATATGCCCCAAGCTAGATGTAGATATCAGCTCTCTGTAAGTACACAGTCTATGTTCTTACCTTGTCTACCTTCATGGCATTATCTCCTCAACTCTTCTTCCAGCTTCAGCAATTATACCCAGCTTGCAGTGAAGCATAAACACCCATATCACGGCATAAACGCTCATATTACAACATAAACACCCATATTACAGCATAAACACCCAGATCACGGCATAAACGCTCATTTTACAACATAAACACCCATATTACAGCATAAACACCCAGATCACGGCATAAACGCTCATATTACAACATAAACACCCATATTACAGCATAAACACCCATATCACAGCATAAACGCTCATATTACAACATAAACACCCATATTACAGCATAAACACCCATATCACGGCATAAACGCTCATATTACAACAAAAACACCCATATTACAGCATAAACACCCATATCACGGCATAAACGCTCATATTACAACATAAACGCCCATATTACAGCATAAACACCAATATTACAGCATAAACACCCATATTACAGCATAAACGCTCATATTACAACATAAACGCCCATATTACAGCATAAACACCCATATCACGGCATAAACGCTCATATTACAACATAAACGCCCATATTACAGCATAAACACCCAGATCACAGCATAAACGCTCATATTACAACATAAACACTCATATCACGGCATAAACGCTCATATTACAACATAAACGCCCATATCACGGCATAAACGCTCATATTACAACATAAACGCCCATATCACGGCATAAACACCCATATCACGGCATAAACGCTCATATTACAACATAAACACCCATATTACAGCATAAACGCTCATATTACAACAAAAACGCCCATATCACAGCATAAACGCTCATATTACAACATAAACACCCATATAACAACATAAACTCTCATATTACAACATAAACGCCCATATTACTGCATAAACACCCATATCACGGCATAAACGCTCATATTACAACATAAACGCCCATATTACAGCATAAACACCCAGATCACGGCATAAACGCTCATATCACAACATAAACACCCATATCACGGCATAAACACCCATACTACAGCATAAACGCTCATATTACAACATAAACACCCATATCACGGCATAAACGCTCATATTACAACATAAACGCCCATATTACAGCATAAACGCTCATATTACAACATAAACAGTCATATTACAGCATAAACGCTCATATTACAATATAAACGCCCATATTACAACATAAACGCCCATATTACAACATAAACGCTCATATTACAACATAAACACCCATATTACAACATAAACGCCCATATTACAACATAAACGCTCATATTACAACATAAACGCTAATATTACAACATAAACGCCCATATTACAACATAAACGCTCATATTACAACATAAACGCTAATATCACAACATAAACGCCCATATTACAACATAAACACCCATATTACAATCTAAACGCCCATATTACAACATAAACGCCCATATTACAACACAAACGCCCATATTACAGCATAAACACCCATATCACGGCATAAACGCTCATATTACAACATAAACACCCATATTACAGCATAAACACCCATATCACGGCATAAACGCTCATATTACAACATAAACACCCATATTACAGCATAAACACCCATATCACAGCATAAACGCTCATATTACAACATAAACACCCATATTACAGCATAAACACCCATATCACGGCATAAACGCTCATATTACAACATAAACACCCATATTACAGCATAAACACCCATATCACGGCATAAACGCTCATATTACAACATAAACGCCCATATTACAGCATAAACACCCATATTACAGCATAAACACCCATATTACAGCATAAACGCTCATATTACAACATAAACGCCCATATTACAGCATAAACACCCATATCACGGCATAAACGCTCATATTACAACATAAACGCCCATATTACAGCATAAACACACAGATCACAGCATAAACGCTCATATTACAACATAAACACCCATATCACGGCATAAACGCTCATATTACAACATAAACACCCATATCACGGCATAAACACCCATATCAAGGCATAAACGCTCATATTACAACATAAACACCCATACTACAGCATAAACGCTCATATTACAACATAAACACCCATATCACGGCATAAACGCTCATATTACAACATAAACGCCCATATTACAGCATAAACGCTCATACTACAACATAAACAGTCATATTACAGCATAAACGCTCATATTACAATATAAACGCCCATATTACAACATAAACGCCCATATTACAACATAAACGCTCATATTACAACATAAACGCCCATATTACAACATAAACGCCCATATTACAACCTAAACGCCTATATTACAACATAAACGCCCATATTACAACATAAACGCTCATATTACAACATAAACGCTAATATTACAACATAAACGCCCATATTACAACATAAACACCCATATTACAATCTAAACGCCCATATTACAACATAAACGCCCATATTACAACATAAACGCCAATATTACAACATAAACGCCCATATTACAACATAAACGCTCAGATTACAACATAAACGCCCATATTACAGCATAAACACCCATATCACAACATAAACGCTCATATTACAACATAAACACCCATATTACAGCATAAACACCCATATCACGGCATAAACGCTCATATTACAACATAAACACCCATATTACAGCATAAACACCCATATCACGGCATAAACGCTCATATTACAACATAAACGCCCATATTACAGCATAAACACCCATATTACAGCATAAACACCCATATTACAGCATAAACGCTCATATTACAACATAAACGCCCATATTACAGCATAAACACCCATATCACGGCATAAACGCTCATATTACAACATAAACGCCCATATTACAGCATAAACACCCATATCACGGCATAAACGCTCATATTACAACATAAACGCCCATATTACAGCATAAACACCCATATCACGGCATAAACGCTCATATTACAACATAAACGCCCATATTACAGCATAAACACCCATATTACAGCATAAACACCCATATTACAGCATAAACGCTCATATTACAACATAAACGCCCATATTACAGCATAAACACCCATATCACGGCATAAACGCTCATATTACAACATAAACGCCCATATTACAGCATAAACACCCAGATCACAGCATAAACGCTCATATTACAACATAAACACCCATATCACGGCATAAACGCTCATATTACAACATAAACGCCCATATCACGGCATAAACGCTCATATTACAACATAAACGCCCATATCACGGCATAAACACCCATATCACGGCATAAACGCTCATATTACAACATAAACACCCATATTACAGCATAAACGCTCATATTACAACATAAACGCCCATATCACGGCATAAACGCTCATATTACAACATAAACACCCATATAACAACATAAACTCTCATATTACAACATAAACGCCCATATTACAGCATAAACACCCATATCACGGCATAAACGCTCATATTACAACATAAACGCCCATATTACAGCATAAACACCCAGATCACGGCATAAACGCTCATATCACAACATAAACACCCATATTACGGCATAAACGCTCATATTACAAGATAAACGCCCATATCACGGCATAAACACCCATATCAAGGCATAAACGCTCATATTACAACATAAACACCCATACTACAGCATAAACGCTCATATTACAACATAAACACCCATATCACGGCATAAACGCTCATATTACAACATAAACGCCCATATTACAGCATAAACGCTCATATTACAACATAAACAGTCATATTACAGCATAAACGTTCATATTACAATATAAACGCCCATATTACAACATAAACGCCCATATTACAACATAAACGCTCATATTACAACATAAATGCCCATATTACAACATAAACGCCCATATTACAACCTAAACGCCTATATTACAACATAAACGCCCATATTACAACATAAACGCTCATATTACAACATAAACGCTAATATTACAACATAAACGCCCATATTACAACATAAACACCCATATTACAATCTAAACGCCCATATTACAACATAAACGCCCATATTACAACATAAACGCCAATATTACAACATAAACGCCCATATTACAACATAAACGCTCATATTACAACATAAACGCCCATATTACAACATAAACGCCCATATTACAACATAAACCCTCATATTACAACATAAACACTCATATTACAACATAAACGGCCATATTACAACATAAACGCTCATATTACAACATAAACGCCCATATTACAACATAAACGCTCATATTACAACATAAACGCCCATATTACAACATAAACGCCCATATTACAACATAAACGCCCATATTACAACATAAACGCTCATATTACAACATAAACGCCCATATTACAACATAAACGCTCATATTACAACATAAACGCCCATATTACAACATAAACGCCCATATTACAACATAAACGCCCATATTACAACATAAACGCTCATATTACAACATAAACGCTCATATTACAACATAAACGCCCATATTACAACATAAACGCTCATATTACAACATAAACGCCCATATTACAACATAAACGCTCATATTACAACATAAACGCTCATATTACAACATAAACGCTCATATTACAACATAAACGCCCATATTACAACATAAACGCCCATATTACAACATAAACGCCCATATTACAACATAAACGCCCATATTACAACATAAACGCTCATATTACAACATAAACGCCAGGGCTGGCAAATTATAGCAAGACAAGCAGTCCTGAGTTATGTAAATACAGGGCCTGACCCATCTTGGCATGTAGCCCACTGCGGGCCGTATCTTGTATGGAACTGCTCTGCACATGCACCAGAACGGGACTGACACCAGTGAATGCATTTTATGTTTAAATGCAGATGAAACTACTACCTGCGACTTGAGAGGTGTGAAGAGGGGTGAGAATGGGCGGACGGACATAGGCAATGTACAGTAAGGTTGTGCCATGGGTGTGCCGTGGGTGTGCCGTGGGTGCGCCGTGGGTGTTCCGAGGGTTTGCCGTGGATGTGCCGAGGGTGTGCCGTGGGTGTGCTGAGGGTGTGCCGTGGGTGTGCCGAGGGTGTGCCAAGGGTGTGCCATGGATGTTCCGAGGGTGTGCCGTGGGTGTTCCGAGGGTGTGCCGAGGGTATGCCGAGGGTGTGCCAAGGGTGTGCCGTGGGTGTTCCGAGGGTGTGCCGTGGGTGTGCTGAGGGTGTGCCAAGTGTGTGCCAAGGGTGTTCCGAAGGTGTGCCGTGAGTGTGCCGACACTGATGCGACCGATTCAAGTCCTGGATTTCTCTAAATTACATTAAGAACATCACGATTTATGTATTTACTTTTTCTTTTTCTTTAAAGTTTTATTTTTGAGAAGGTTAATAATGATCATCAGTCCAAGACAAAATCTGTTACAATCAAGTTATACATATTCAGGGACTAATACAATCATTGTATATCATGTTCAGTCTTGATATTGACCAAATTTTAACTCTAAGGATAGAAGAAAAGAGAAACAGAAAAGAGAGACGAGTCAGAGAAAAGTGGGCAAGATAGATTAGGAGGCGGAGGGGGGGAATGGTAACAGGTTGAGGGGGGATATCATGTGGAGTGTTTTAGAGGAGTTATAGGGCAAAAGGAATTTGGATTTGAAAAAATTATATCCACGGCTCCCAGACTTTATTGAATGATTTAGATGTATTACGCAATATTCATGTCATAAACTCCATTTTGTATGAGTGCCAATCTCTATTAATAATTGCCTGTATAGTAGGCGCGGTGGGTTGTTTCCAATTAGTGGCAATTTGACACAGTGCTGCAGAAACTATGTGACGGAACATTTTTGTTTGATGTTTAGTAGCGGATGGAATTCCAAGTGGGAGAAGGAAAAATCTGTGAGAAATTGGGATGTCAATCTGCAGAATCTGAGACGCGAAGTCCTTTAGTTCCAACCAGAATAAGGGAAGCTTGGGGCATTGCCACCAAATATGGAGGAAGGACCCTTCCGACGAGCATCCTCTCCAACATGAGCTGGATGTGTCCGGAAAGATTTTTTGTAATCTGGTCGGGACCAAGTACCATCGATAAAGAAGCTTATAGGCGTTTTCCTTCAGCTTCACACAGATTGAACTAGAGGCCGGGTTGGCCTTTATTTCATCCCAATCCTCCCCATCCAAGGGGCCTCCCAGATCCTCCTCCCAGGCTCGCTCAGGGGAATCTTGGGTGTCTGAGTCAGGGACTCTCAGCTCTCCGTATAGCAGAGATATAAGGCCATTGGTAGAAGCTCGCCGGAGGAAAAGTGACTCAAATGAGGTCAACAGCCTGATTCTTAAAGATAATTTAGTGGTGGAATGAAAGTTTCTTAGTTGTAGGTATTGAAAAAAAAAAGTGTTGGGAATATTGAATTTGGTTTTTATGTCTTCGAATGAGGGAAAAGAAGCATCTGTAGTGATATCATTAAGATAGTAAACATCGTTCCTTTTCCAAAGTTCAAAGGACGAAACTATACGACCTGGTGGAAAATCTGGGTTATCAAAAAAGAGGAACAATTGGACTAGGAGCCGGGACGAGATTAAACTTTGTGTTTGCTCGGTCCCAGATAGGGATCAAATGAGATACAATTTTATGCATTTACTTTTAATGAAATGAAAAGTAAATTTGTTTTAAAAAATATAATTTTAATGATTACAGAATTAAGAGTTGTTAATTTATATTATAAAATATTTCTTCTGCATGCATTCCAATGGGACTTTGTGTTGCACATATGCATTGTCCGTATCTGCTCCTCTGGCTCCTGAATGCTGCTACAGGTAGTGTGTTGTCCGTTTACAGCACCCTGCGTGTCTGACAAAAGACCAAGGTGTGTACTTACTAAACTGCGGGTATGAAACAGTGGAGATGTTGCCTATAGCAACCAATCAGATTCTAGCTGTCGTCTTGTAGAACTTTGTAGAATGTACTAAATAAATTACAGCTAGAACCTGATTGGTTGCTATAGGCAACATCTCCACTTTTTCAAACCCGCAGTTTAGTAAATATACCCCCCAAGAGCGCAACAGATATGACCACCACACCTCGGACCCCAGGTAAGTAAACTGTCTGTATGGGGCATAACGTGTCATATGTCACCCAAAACTGAGCCATTCTTTAACTATTCCTCATGTGGTTTTATACCAGGAACACATAGAAATGGCTTTTACCAAAGGTCTCCTGTTATCTGTATTGCTTATCAATACTATCAGTTCAATAAATCTGCAAATACTGATCTCTTATGATAAAACCACCCAGCAGATTTTCCACTCTTACCTACATTTTATTACGGGGTTTTATGATGTTATATTTGGCAGGCTTAATGTTTAATATGTGTCATGTCCAAGGTGACCGCAGCCATTAGCTGATTTCCCAAGACCATCGTGGAATACTTCGTGCAAGGTAAGAAACCAGCTAAGTATTGTGTTAAATCCCAGTCCATAAATTCAATCACTTTGAAGATTCTCTCCCTTTGTAATGATATCATCATCCGTATTTCCTCTTCTTATTCCAGGTATTTTACAATCCCAACCCCCCTTCCTATGATTCATAAAACTAACCCTTCCTTTGTCCTTCTTTCACACTGGTCCATTCCATGAACTAGTTTGTGCCCAGAGACTGAGGATGTTTCACTAGATTTTGAACACAGGATATGGGATCAATGATGTAATTAAAGGGGCTTCTCAAAATAAACATCCCCTTCGTACAGCAAGTGCTGATAGGAGGAGACACAGAGATCTGTCATGGTGGCAGTCAGTTCTGGGCTGCAAATCCAAAGATACCCAGGCTGGATGTGCGTCATGCAAACAGAACGTCATTGGATTAGCCATAGCTCCTGTCCAATCAGGTTCCACTTTCATTACAGTCCTCCCATTCATTGCACAGAACTTGTCATGTTAGGAGGGAGGTGCTTCACTGTGTTGATTGGACGATTCATGCAAAAGGGAAAAGGCTAGAGATGTCACAGCAGCTCAACTGACTGCAGTCTCCGCTTTTTGTCTCCTGTATCAGATACCACAAGGATATCCTCCTAAGTTTGAGGCAGATTTGAGGAAGATGGTTTCAGATGTCTGTAATGGGGTGTAAATCTAATATCTTAATAACGTAACCTTTCAACTCAGCTGTAGTATTAAAGCGAGGTTAGACCTGAACTATGTACATTACCTTCAGGCTTTATATTTGAAAATTTTACTTTTTGGGTTCTGTGGTACTTGAAGCCTACAGCCCCAGATACTCACTAGTAGGGCAGACAGAGAACCAGACAAACAAGGATAAAGAGACATCACAGAGTCCATCCACTGCATTTTCCCTCTATACTTACGGCTGTATCGCGGTCTCTCTCACCTCACCTGTGTGTGGACAGTAGATAAGTCTCTATACTCACACAGATGTTATGACAGTAAGGTGATCTAGTACTCGCCTGCTACCGGGCACCCAGCAATACCTGCTTTAATGAAAGAAGTGCACATAGATTTTGGCCAAGATCAGCAACAGTCAGAAACCAGGGTGTAAAATCGCCCTGCAGATGTCAGGTCTGAAGCTGGAGCACAAGGCAACACCGAAGCGGTGACTGGTCCACAGATAAATCAACCAAAATGTGCACCGAGGACAAGGCCTAACAGAAGGGGCAATAAATCTGCGCTAAACCTGGAATTAAACTGCCACTTGCACACAGTGGACCTGACGGAGAGCGGGTACAACGCCAGCTTGAGTAGCGTATCTTGCGTCAGATCGCTCTGCGCAGGCTCAGAAAGTGGGCGCAAGTACATGTTCCCATCTCTAGAACTTACTCCAGCCTATGCTTGGTAATTTAACATAGGCCAAGTACAGTAAGGGCGGCTCACACAACTGCAAACGGATAGAGACTGGGAAAAGGAGGAATATACACCTGAGACAGATGTATTGTTTGCAGGGGGTCAGGGCAAGGTGACAATAGCAGATGATGATGAAAGTCTCCAACACTAGTGAACCATTTATGATTGGCTGTCACCGCTGAAATTGATTGGTGCTTCGTTCGTTACTTGGGCAGATATATTGTGGTTTTTCTGTGCTGCTTTTTATGTATAATTGAGTATTATTACGTTTTATTGATGCTTACTAGTGAATGTGTTTGTTGTACATAAAGCAAATGGATAAAACATGGGAAGTGTCTGTGACTGGTGTGTATACGCTACTGGTGCAGCCCGCACGGATATTAAGATGCGGATGGCTCATTGAGAGTACATTATGCTAATTTTGCCATCGCTCCCAGTGTACCTAGGTCAACACATTAGGGATCACATAGCAGCAATACTGGTATAGACCAAACGTAACACATCGCACTGCTACAACAGAGATATAAGAGAGTATGAGAATTACTCATTAGAGAATGATCATAACAATAACATGTTTTCATTATAAAGTCTCATCATTTGGTCTCAAGCAACAACATCAATATTCAACCTCAAATGCCTCAGCAGGAGTTAAAAAATACACAAATGCAGTCAAACCCTTTATACAATTGACAGGTGATAAAACAGGATATAGCTAAATGCAAACAAACGGTGATGTCATTGGCTTCCCTGGTTCTGAACAATTTGTAACATATTTTATCTTTTGATCATTATCATTTTAAACTCATTGCAGATAATAAAGAGATTGCATGTTAGATAAGGTCCTCCGTGGCGTGGCGTTATATAACTCTCTACTTCTCTCTCACATCATGTCACTGCCCCTGTCACATACAGCCCTGTCCTCACTAACACATCACTCATCTCCTGATATACTCTGTGCTGCTGGGAACCCTGTTCCTTCCACTATATAACTCTGTCTGTGACTTCCTGCTGCCTCCATTCCCCTCCTCACATCATGTCACTGCCCCTGTCACATACAGCCCTGTCCTCACTAACACATCACCCATCTCCTGATATACTCTGTGCTGCTGGGGACCCTGCTCCTTCCACTATATAACTCTCAGTCTATGGCTTCCTGCTGCCTCCATTTCCCTCCTTACATCATGTCACTGCCCCTGACACATGCAGCCCTGTTCTCACTAACACATCACTCATCTCCTGATATACTCTGTGCTGCTGGGGACCCTGCTCCTTCCACTATATAACTCTGTCTGTGACTTCCTGCTGCCTCCATCCCCCTCCTCACATCATGTCACTGCCCCTGTCACATGCAGCCCTGTCCTCACTAACACATCACTCATCTCCTGATATACTCTGTGCTGCAGGAGGAACCTGCTCCTTCCACTATATAACTCTCAGTCTGTGACTTCCTGCTGCCTCCATTCCCCTCCTCACATCATGTCACTGCCCCTGACACATGCAGCCCTGTCCTCACTAACACATCACTCATCTCCTGATATACTCTGTGCTGCTGGGGACCCTGCTCCATCCACTATATAACTCTGTCTGTGACTTCCTGCTGCCTCCATTCCCCTCCTCACATCATGTCACTGCCCCTGTCACATACAGCCCTGTCCTCACTAACACATCACTCATCTCCTGATATACTCTGTGCTGCTGGAGGACCCTGCTTCTTCCACTATATAACTCTCAGTCTGTGGTTTCCCTGCTGCCTCCATTCCCCTCCTCACATCATGTCACTGCCCCTGTCACATGCAGCCCTGGCCTCACTAACACATCACTCATCTCCTGATATACTCTGTGCTGCTGGGGGCCCTGCCCCTTCCACTATATAACTCACATACAGTGCTGTCCTCACTAACACAATCACACTAGTGGAACGGTCACTGCCTCCCACAAGATCAGCCCACTCATCATTTGAAATACTCTGTGTTGCTGTGAACATTTAGATGATCTGATTGGCTACATTTTATTGATTGCTCGTTCGCTTAAAAACTGGGGACGCACAAGCGCAGTGTAAATTGGAAGGTGACAGGAAGGAAGTCACCTCCATATAGAGTTTCACAAACCCTTACAAAAAAACCCTCACAGGAGGCATTTGGAAGATTTTGTGCCATCTGATGGCACAGAGGACAATGTGGTAATACACAGTTAGGCCAGCAGGTGGCGGCATTATATTCTGGGAATGTTTGGCAGCTGCAGGGGCAGGGAAGCTTGGTAAGATTACAATGGGGCATTCAATTTACATGCAGATATATAGGGTTAAAAACATCATCAGTTATTTCTAAGGTGCTACAAAATGCTGCAGCGCCGGACAATCAGAGTTACAAACCATACAAAACGCACAGACTAAGCACAGACAAGATTGATGAAGGAGGTGCAGATATGAGACAGAGGGAAGAGAGGACCCTGTACGTGAGAGCTTACAGTCTAGAGGGCAATGCTGGGATAATAGGAGCTACAGGGACTCCGAGCGGACAAGGGACTGGAGCCGATAGAACATGCAGAGGGTGTAGTATCAGCTGGGGGTAGGGTAGAGTATAGGGAGGAGGTGGGCGTACTTGCCAACGCTCCCTGAATGTCAGGGAGACTCCCTGAAATAGGGGTGATCTCCCTCACTCCCTGAAGAGTCTGGCATTCTCCCTGATGCTGAGCCAGTACAAGACGTGGTTGGCTTCGCCATCTGTGGCATGATGACACAGTTCAGAAATTGTGTCCCATGTCCGTGTGTTGATGCCTATGGAGGTGGCCATTTTCATGGAGACCAAGATTTAATCAAAGACTGACAGGTAAGACAACGTGACTTCAGTAATGGAGACAAAAATGTAAAAAGACACTTCAGTCTCTAGAGATCCATTAGCTGCTTTTCTTTAACGCATAGTTGCCTACTCCCCTGGAATGTCTGGGAGACTCCTGCATTTCTGGGAGACCTCTTGGGCTCCCGGGAGAGCAGGGCAACCTCCAGGTTGATAAGTGGCGGAGGCGGGGCTTAATGATGCAAATAACGCGTGATTGTGTCAATCGAACAGGGGGCGGGGCCACAATGATGTGATTCGTCAAGCGCGCCCACCTCCCCCAGAATCTCCCTGAAGCCAACGAGGAAAAATTGGCAAGTATGGCTTAGAGAAAGCGATTGAAAGATTGAGGGTTGGGGGAGAGTCTGGTCAGACGGTGTAGGGAGTTCCATAAGTGGGGAGCAGCACAGGAGAAGTCCTGGAGACAGCAGTGATTGGTGATTACCAGAGAAGAGGAGAGGTGTAGGTCAGAGGCAGTGTATCTTGTGAGAAGGTCAGAGGTATATGAAGGGGCAGAGTTGGTGTATACAAAGTGTATCTGCGACAGTTTACATAAGTTGACAATGTTAAAAATGCTGGCAGGTATTAGACACTGATTAAAGATATTTCAGATAAAGCTGTATCTTTGGAGGGGGAAGCATTTTGCACACTTGACTTCCTGTCTGCCAGTCACTAAAGGCAATTTATGAAGATCCAAACTTTGGACCAAAACAGAACATCTTCGTACAAGATGTTCTGTGATGGAAACACAATTTTTTGCACACACGCACCCATTCATACAGGGTTCCAGGGTGCAAAATTGTGCATTATATCATCAGTTAGGCAGATTAGAGCGTTCCTTGCTGAATGCAGCTTGGGTGCTATACAGCTGATATTAGGCCCTTATTCAAAAGGGAGATTTTCTATCTGCAGGAAAATATATTTTTGTGGGACTGAAAGGGGTGGGGTTTAACAGGAAAATAGTTAAGGTTTTACCCAAATTTGCCCATTTGTGGGTGGATTTTGGTCAGAACGGGTGCGGGATTATTTTATCCCGTGTTCGGGATTCTAAATGTTATACTCTCAATGGGGTGTCATTTGTACCTTCCAGTGATACTTTATACAGGGAAGTTCTTTTATATGCACATTTAAACCTAGGTCATAACAACACGCAATCACACATCAATGAATGATAGCAAGATGTGTATTAAATACAAACCCAATATTCCCTGACTGATAAGATTAAGACAAAAATGAGGATGAACCTGGAAGTAATTAGAAGAAAAAGGAAAAAGATTAAAGGGGTCCTTTGAACGCAACTTGCGTTTGAAAAAACACCCACAAAACTTGTACCCAGCTACACCCGAATTCAAATACAAGTGGATCTCAAGAAACATTTCCATTTGAATCTGGGTATAAGTGTCTCCGTCTGTGGTGGAACTACAAATCCCAGCATGCATACCTGGATTTCAGCCTACCACAGCTGGAGAGAGCCTACCTCTGTTGTACAGGTTTGCTGCAGGCAAACTATGATGTGACTTTTGAAACATACCGTACCAGAATAATTAATGCAAATAGATCATTTCGCTTCTGTTGGAAAACACAGCATTACTGAACAAGATTCAAAGAAGAAAAACAATCTAAACACAAAAATGTCATTTTCAGGAAGCAGCAGAGAATACCTGAGATATGTGCGTTGTTTCCCACTGGGAACGCTGTGTGCAGGAATTCTGGGTAATTCATATTGCATGGTCTGGTACACACATTTTCCTTCTGGCCCGCCATGTGGACAAGGTCCTTGCAGAACATTAATAAAAATATACATAAAAAGGAAAGAAAAATTATACCTGGTTTTATTATGATGTTCTACGACATTCCTGAGGGAATTTATAAACCAGCAACCATGTCATTGTGTCTGTGTACAAAAGAAAATAGGTGTTTCACTGATAGGTGATAGAAATACGTTATTTTGCGCATGTGGCGTCCATTTAATGTCACATAATATTAGAGCACTGCCTAACCTAAGCCGTATGCATTCATCAGAAGAGAAAACTACACTACAGCAAACTAACGTGCTCATATTAAAGAAATAAAGTCACTCAATAAACTCTAAACCAGGGGTCACCTTCAGGGGCCGTCTGGCAAATTTTAGCCCGGGGGGGGAGGGGGGGTCAAGACTCAGCAGCCTATTAGTAACATTTTGAAGGGGAAAAAAATGCAGTCACCCATCCCAAGATAGCCCAGGACCGGCCTGGGGGGGGGCAGATTTTAGCCCTGGTCACCTTGCTATTTAGAATTAGTGACCCTAAAATAATAATAATAAAACAGATAAGACTAGGGATAAAACCAAAAGTGAAATAAACTACCTTAAAGAGAAAATACAATGACATATTTTAATATAAAACTTCTCTACTCCCAAATAGTAAAACCATTTTTTACTGTCCACAGAGAGAAACATGAAGAAATAGTACCTGCAAAGATGGATCCAACAACAGTGGTAATTACAGATGCCAACCTGACTCCTTCCGTCACTGTGCTGTCTGTCTCCACCAGCCTTCTCACTGACCATTTTCTTTAGTGAAATACTCAAGTGGAAGTTTCTCAATCCATTTATAGGCTCTTAGCAGGTGCTTGAATGGGTAGGGTTATCCTAAAAGGAACAAACACAGAGAAAAATCCCCCAGCACACTGCTATAGCCAGCAAAGGAGCTGCCATTTCTACTTGCACATAAAAATGCAAAAGTCTCAGTTGCACACATTTGCAAACGTATGTTTAAGCCACTCGCCACTCAACGGCGCTTTTGCTAATAGGGTGGTCCTAACTCTGAGTTAGAGTGTGGTTCACAGGAGGTTTCTGTCCTTCCTGAGGTCGCCTTAGGACACCTGTGTTACAGTTTGACAGGTGTACCGCCCCAGTACAGTACCGACCCCTCCTAGGACAGTGGCAGGTGGGGAGTTTGACTCTGAATTAGAGTTAGGACCACCCTATTAGCAAAAGCGCCGTTGAGCGGCGGGTGGCTTACAGATTCCGTAGCACCTGACATAATCATACAGATAAGACAGATATGAGAACAGTATGCATAACAATGGGTACACGGATACCGTAAATAAATGTATGGATGCAATTAACAGAACAAATCGCACGGCATACAGAAACAATTCTGCAGAAGACGTGACAGGGGCAAGCGAAAAAGATGGAGACTTGGCAGACATGAGACATGGGGTAGAGGACCCTACCCGTCAGAGCTTACATTCTAAAGGGAGGAGGTAATGGTGGACAATAGCAGCAAATGGGACAATAGGCATAGTGGTGTCCACGATAGTGTGGAGGTCTGCAAAATGCTGAGGGCAGGGCGGTGCAGATGGGACCATGATGGTGGAGGGGCTTAGATTGTACAGGGTCCTGGAAGGTCCAGATGGGGCAGAGGCCAAGATGGTGTCAGGTCGCAGTAGTGCAGAAGGCTGGATGGAGTCCAATATAGTGCAGAGTATTAGATGGTGAAGAGGCCAATATAGCACAGAGGCCAAGGTGGTACAGAAGCCTAGAAGGTGCAGAGGCCAAGGTATCCTTCACCAGGATATGGGTGCTCACTGACAATCCGAAGTGCTGGACACACTGAGTAACCGGAACACCAGCAGTATCACCGCTGAAGGGTCCTGGATGGAGAGAGGCTCAGTCTGCCAGGCTTGTGGCTTGAGTAGGCCAGAATGGGTTCAGCAGCGGACTATCATCCTGGGACCAGAACCAGCAGCCTCCAGGAGATCCGATGTAGGCAGCTCACGGAGGCAACTAAGGGGAACCAGGAGGGTGATTACAGCCCAGAGCTTGGTGGAAACACATCTTGCACATGCACTCCCATGCCCCATGCACGGAGGAGTGAGGCGGCTGCCGTCTCTACCAGTACCGCTCTGTGGGATTTGGCGAGTGCTGGCTGCACTGATGTATGACTGCCAAGTAGCCGTATGCTCCAGTCACTTGTGTTCACCACATAATAGGACATAATTATATTTTTCCATGCTGACACTCTAATTCACACCGATGTATCACTATTAATGGAAATATGTACCTGAAAATGTCACCTCTAATACAGGTCCTTGTCTGTTGTGTGGAGGCTATTTATAATAATATACTTTTTCCTTCTTCATCTCAGTAAAGTGACACATCTATAAAGGTGCACAAGGCATTTTTTATTATTATCTAATACTCTTTGCTATCTTTTAAAAAAAAAAAAAGGACTTAAAATTAAATGGCTAAAGACTTCAGTAATTAGACATGATTGAACACCCTAGACTAGGCCTTGCCAAACAATAGGTCTCCAGGTGTTGTGAAACTACAAGCCCCAGCATGCTTTGCCAGTAGATAGCCAGCTGATAGCTGGCAGGGCATGCTGGGACTTGTAGTTTCACAACATCTGGAGTCGCAGGTTGGCCAGAACTGCCCTAAAAAAATCATTAGGGTCTTTATGTAGCTTAAACAAAAGATAATAACGTTCTCTATAATTATCTCTTTCACTATAAACATGGTGGGGTGTTCTGGGTTTTTCCTCAATATAAGTAAAATAAATGCTCCCCATCAGTGAAATGCTCACCATCAGTGAATATATATATATATATATATATATATATATATATATATAGATATATATATATATATCTATATATAGATATATAGATATATATTTATTTCTTTTTAAAAAGAAGGATTGTATCTGCAAAGTGAGTATGCCAATGCAAATAAATGACACCTGTGGAATTTCATAAGGACTATGACGAATAAACTGTAATTTGGAATTTCAGTTCCTGTTAATATTCTACTGTTTGGATTCTGATTTAGTTAACACTATATTTCCTCACAATCTCATGAGATATGCCATTCCCAGTTTCTATTTATGGCAGAAAATCGATATTAACCTAGTTTTACCTCACTGTATCTCTTCGCGCTTTCATTATGTTTGTCCCACCGAGCGGCCCGTCCCAGCTGATGACTTCGTTCATCCAGCGGTCGCCACGTCACACACACGGACTCCGACAAGATGGCGTTTACCCTGTACTCCCTTCTCCAGGCCGCCCTGCTGTGCGTCAATGCGGTGGCTGTACTGCATGAGGAGCGCTTCCTGAGCAAGAGTGAGAGCCTGGGGCGGCTGGGGGAGGAGGGGGTGCCCCATGCCCAGCACATAACCCACAGGGGTGCTCCATGCCCAGCACATAACCCACAGGGGTGCTCCATGCCCAGCACATAACCCACAGGGGTGCTCCATGCCCAGCACATAACCCACAGGGGTGCTCCATGCCCAGCACATAACCCACAGGGGTGCTCCATGCCCAGCACATAACCCACAGGGGTGCCCCATGCCCAGCACATAACCCACAGGGGTGCTCCATGCCCAGCACATAACCCACACGGGTGCCCCATGCCCAGCACATCACCCACAGGGGTGCCCCATGCCCAGCACATAACCAACAGGGGTGCCCCATGCCCAGCACATCACCCACAGGGGTGCTCCATGCCCAGCACATAACCCACACGGGTGCCCCATGCCCTGCACATAACCCACAGGGGTGCCCCATGCCCAGCACATCACCCACAGGGGTGCTCTGGGGGGACATTAATGGGGCTCAGGAATACAGCTACTGCCACATATGCAGAATATAATCATTATTACAGTATGCAAATGTATGCACATCAATGTCACTTAGTTTATTAACACTTCTTCCCCCTAAATGAATATCTACAGCTCCTGTTATTGCTATTTATAATATAATAAAATGAGTGTATTTCCTCCTAAACCTTGCATAATGTGTTTACAAATTCTCCTAATTTATAATCTGTAGGTTGGGAGCAATAGGGGGGGGGGCTACCATGCGATCACAGGGGGTCCCCGCTTTGTGAAAACCAATCTTGTACTATCAGATAGTAATCTTAAGTATTAATCCAATTTTAATATAACTGTACAAACCCTAATTATGCATATTAAAAATAATTGTCCTTTTTAGATAGCGTTATGTTAATAGGCGATAAATAGAGATAATTTCACCTGTAGAGGAGGTGGGTCATATATCCGCTCGCTATTAGAGGTAACAGAAGGGGTGCCAATGTTTGAACTCAATTGTGTGCCTGTTTTAAGGAATTGCCCTTCCATTTAAATTGAACAAGATGTTTTAAAGTGGATTGATTTAATATTATGTTAATTTTTTATGATATGGGAGCCATGGTTAATATATGATTTATTGATGTATTTTTTTAAACTACTTTATTGTTTGTTATAGTTAGCTTAAGTATATTATTTTTTAAAATATAACTAGGGTGTAACTATAACATTAAGCATCCCAAATTATTTGCACTGATATGTGTTTAGTGTGGGGATTATAATCTGTATTGCTCCATTCTGTCTATGACATTGGGAGTTATTTTAGACTCTAAAGTTCATAATAACGGATTAGAAAGTTACAAACTTGTACTAAAATAATATGAAGACACGGGTAATAATTATTTTATTTAAAATATAAAATTAAAAGAATACAGTATTTCAAATGTGTTGGTGATTCCTGTGTTATAAATTACAATAAGTGCCAAGGAAAAATGGATCGCATGGCAGGTCACACATCAAATGTTTAGGACAAGACTGAAAAAAAGGGCAATTGAGTGTAGTAAGTAAAATGAAAATGACAACTGTACCCATAGTATGAGTATTTTGTAACGGACACAGAGAATCCAGTGTATTCTGATCTGGGTGTGGGGTCTGTCTGTTGTAGCCTATTTTTATTTGAGTGGTTTGTGTCTTCTCGCCCCTGCAGTTGGTTGGGGAGCAGACCAAGGTATTGGAGGTTTCGGAGAAGAACCTGGAGTAAAGTCACAGATGATGAATCTTGTGCGCTCCGTACGGACAGTAATGCGAGGTAACTATGCCGAGTTATTTTCCTGTATGGTAAAACCAAACAATCTTTGCTTGACGATCATTCCATCTCCTCTGATTTACCAGTCACTGAACAGATGGATTAATAGTGATTTACATTGGAAAAGATAAACACATTAAGGCATTATGTACAGGAAATGTGTGGTTTTGTTGTCTACTAGTCATTTTTCCAATGCAGTTTAAATAAAAATAAGTTTTTATTTATACAAATTTTCTTTGTCTCTTGTCTCACTGTAGGTGAAAACCCCTCTCGTCATCTTTTCTAATCTAGATCCTAACTGCTTGAGTGGAAATGGTGCTTTAACTACCCAAAATCATAAACCGGTCTCTATTAAACACATTTACTCTTGTTTAAAAAAAAAAATAAGTACACGTCCTTCCATATGGTTTTTATTTTCGTAATCCAGTAATGTTATTTACGTTTGATAGACCCCCTGAAGTAGATTAAATGTGATGATGGTCCAGTAATATGAACAACGTCTATAAAGTAATGTACCAGGACGATTCGGTTTAATATCATGGTGCAAATGGAAATGTGATTGGAATTTGTTACAGCAATGCGTTATCAGCGTGTAGCGCTCTGCCGTAGTCTGACTAATGGAAGCATACGTCCCAACGCTTCTGTTTGGGAAAATTGGGGAAAAATTGTGCCGTGCCGATGATCTTACTATTCTCACACCACGCCCACTTCTTGATAGAACACGCCCCTTTCCCAGCAGTTAAGTCCCCCCTTTGGCTGCTGACATTTGTTTGGGACTGTAGGCATGCACCTGAAGGCAGAGACCTGTTTATTTGGCATAGAGTAGTACCTTACTGCTCTTTGCACCAGGCCGTTACATAAGTCTCTAGATTTCTTCATAGTTTAAACTTGTTTGCTTGTACAAACATATATATGGGTGTCTTAATATGTCCTCTCTCTTTGCAGTACCTCTAATAATTGTGAACTCCGTAACAATTGTGCTGCTTCTGCTGTTTGGATAAAGACATGTTTGACCTGAATTAGGCCAGCACATCATTGAACGACCAACTGGACGGACTATCATATATCTCTACAAGGAGACCAGGCTGAAAATTCCCCTCTACCGATGAATTCTGCAGAACCTTTGTTGAGAGAGAGCTTTTGAAAATGAACGTGCTGCATACGTGGAAACACCGTCTCCAATATACACCCCACCAGGTGCTGAGAGCATTGCTGGATTCTAACCGGTGCTTCTTCCACCACAAAGACTATTCTCGCCCGACTCCCGTATCTCAATTCACCAGTGGCTATAATTAATGATTGACATGTAGTACGGACATTTGTGCTGGGAGACTTGGCACTAGTGCACATATCGGTGCATTCATTTTCATAGTTACCAAATGTAAGCTGTTCCAAAATACATTAAAATAAACCATTAAAACATGGCATCTACCTAGACCAAATCACTTCCAACCCTAAGCTATATTTCTTCTATATTGTGTTTTTTTCCCCCTGGTTATTCATTAGGCTAACTATTATGTTCAACGGATGGAGCTATTTTGCAAACTGAACCAGCACGCAGAGCATATGACCTATCAATTCTCTAGGAAGCAGAGTGTTGTGTACCGATATTGTACATCATTAATAATGTCTGGTGTTACGATACTGACGGTGCTTCTTCCCCCCCACCCCAAATAAATATTTGCTGCATTATTAAGGGTGTGTGAGATCACTACACAATACCCTGGATACAGGAGTCGGCAGGCTCTCTGTGTTTGGTGAGCTCCATAGACGATCAAGCAAACTTATCTACGAACCAGTGAGGTCGCTGGTTTCTAGGGAATAAAACGGCTGCATTTGAATCCTTGTTCCGCCCAGACCGTTTCAGTCATTAGTTTACATAGATATGTATTTTTCAAATACATTCTCCATTGTGCAAAGTCAATAACATCTAAGTATAAAGATGAACAAAGGCAAGTGATCTGGCCCATCTAGATTCGCCAGTCTAAAAAATGCCCAGCACTGCTCGCCGTACAGCGACCACTCATTACATCTTTTTCCCACCTAGACTGCGGGATTGGCAGCCGATCATTAAACACAATATTGTCTTTTTAAATGTGCTCCTATTTTTGTCACTTTTGTTCAGTTCTTTTTATATATTGTTATTTGAACAGGGAAGGGAAATAAAAAATGTTCCACAAAAACTTGTCTGAAATGTTTTTTGGGTTATTGAAAAGCGCAGCTGGTGGATTTAACATGGTGCAGGGCACAGATCGGAGCTGATCCTTTATAATGTGTATGGAATGTGCTGAGGAATCATTATACTAAGCACCAGAAGCTAATCAAATTTTATTTGTTACTATAATGCCCAGAGGACTATCAGGGAATGCTGGGCCCTGTAGTTCACAGCAGCTGGAGTGCTAGAGGCTGCTCTAACTATCCCAACTTTTTTTCAGAGAATGGCTGCAATACTCTGTTGTAAGATTTGTTGGAAATTGCTTATTAATCACATTCCAAGGCGGAAATAACCAATCTACATATTATTGGCCCTTAGGACTCGTTCATAAAAACCCTTTGTGAGTATTTTTTCAAGTCTGGATCCCTATAGAAATAATAATCTGCAGCCAAGGACGCGTCTGTTATTCACATGTAACACACTTGTCGGCCTGAATACCGCATGTACGTATGTCTCGTTCCATATGCTATGCAGAGCAAAAATGCTTACAGAGTCCTTCTTGAAATAAGTCCTTAAGGTCTGGACTTGGGCAGATTTTTCATTAAGGGGCAGTCATTCACTTAACTTAGATGATCTCTATACAAAGAGCTTGTGGATGCCTTAAAAATCCTGTCCTGTCCCCAACCTGAAGCCAAGAGATGGACGAGCCGATTTGGGGAGCTACTCCCACATAACGCCATTGATGTTGGACAGTTAGTACATATTACAGTTAATAGGGGATGCTTAATTGTATTCCTTATAAAAGTGAAAACTTTTAACAGGAACCCTAAGAGCTTACAGTTGATTTATTTTCTGACCTGGGCATGGATATAACCTGGTAAGTCTACCACTGGGCACAGTCTGGGTGACATTGATCCATGTAATAAAACGTCTCTTGTCTAAAGAGCTGAAATACACGTGTTCATATTGTGTTTGGTTATACATTACAGGCTCTGTGTTGTATACTAATAAAAGGGGCTTTGTATCCTGTATCAGTAATTTTAAAAGGGTGACGCTGTAAGATACATTATGTGGAGCGGATGGCTGTCTCACATCTCCCTCCGACAGTGGAGATGTACACTCAGTGACCTCTTTATTAGGTATACTGTTCTAGTACCAAGTAGGACTTTGCCACCCAGAACGTGTATTATTTGTGGCATGGACTCAACAAGATGCTGGAAACATTCTTTAAAGATTCTGGTTCAGGTTGACATGATGAAGTGTGCTCTGTGACATGACGTGTTATCCTGTCATTAGAAGATGGCATAGGCAAACCGAGGGTGGGGGGGTTTAGTGCCTGGAAACCCCCCTCCAAGCCTGGGGCACTGCATAATTGAGGTGGCTGGACCCTGCTCCCGCTTCACACGGCTCTGCTTGAGAAGGGAGAGCTGCGTGAATCTAACAGTAGTCCACGCAGCATTGCCCATGTATGTTATGGGGATATGAAGAGTTGGAGAGCAGCCAAGCTCTGTCTAAAATTATAGCCACGCCCCCATGCATGCTGGTCACGCCCACTGGCAGCGTGGAGTGGAAATCCTGCGTTTGCCCCTGGATGGGTAGACTGTGGCCATAGAGGGATGCACATGGTCAGCAAAAATACTCAGGCTGTGGTATTTAAATTATGCTCAAATGGTTTCAGGGGGTGTAATGTGTGCCACTGTCACCTTCTGTCAGATTGTACCAGTCTGGCCATTCTCCTCTGACCTCTCATTCACCCACAGAACTGCCGCTCAATGGATGTTTTTAATTTTATGCACCATTCTCTGTAAACTCTACAGACTGTTGTGTGTGAACATCCAGGAGATCCGCAGGTTCTGAGATACTGAAACCTCCCCGTCTGGCACCAACAATCATTCCACGGTCAGAGTCGCTTAGATTAGGTTCCTTCCCAAGTCTGGTGTTTGGTCTGAACAACAACTGAACCCCTTGACCATGTCTGCATACTTTTATGCAACGAGTTTCTGCCAAATGACTGGCTGATTAGATATTTGCATTAACGAGCAGATGTACCTAATAAAGTGTCCACTGACTGTATAATCACTCCAGGTATTTCTGACCACTTGGCAGCTCTTTAAATGATGTGAATTTCACATTTGTTCAAAGATATGCACATACTTAAAGTAGAAATGATCATAAAAGGCAATATACAGCTACAAACACATCAGTGTCATAAACCATATAATAATACATAGGATAGAGATTTATCAATTGGCCACTACTAGAAGCTAACAGAGGTATTATTCCACAGAGGTCCGTCCATGAGAGATGGATGTTTTGGAGGTGGGGAACAGTTACCGCTGGAGGAAGACAGATAACATTTGTTAGGCTGAATAGTGACCAGCTGCCTAATTTTCCGGGACAGTCCCGATTTTAAAGATTTGTCCCTGAAAATGTCCCTTTCTTTTAAACAATGACCAACTGCATAATGCCTTGGGCTATATAAGTTTATGTTTATTCAATTGGAGTTTTTAAAATGTAAATAAAAATGACATTATATCCAAGTTCAGTATATATATATCATGGCTGGGATTGTAGTACTCAAAAGTCCATTTAGTTGGTACCTACACAGCAATAAAATGTCCCTGGAAATTAAATACTTTAAATACCTTTCGACTGTCTGGACAGTCGGGACCTTTGTCCTGACTGCGAGTTACTGTGTCCTGTTAACTGCCTTGTGCAATTGTCACAGCGTCGTACAGTAGGGAAAACAGTACATACATAAAACAGGACATATATAAGACAAGGACATACAAGGTAGACAAAATAAATGCAGACATGAAAACAAAGGGTATGGAGGACCCTGCTCGTTACAGAGCTTACATTCTAAAGGGAAGAGGACACAGCTGTAACAAGAGGAGTGAGTGTGACTCAGAGTGGAGATTGGGACAGTTGTGAGGGTACATTAGTGTGAGTAGTGTTATCGGGGATAAGGTCACCTCTAATAAAGAGATGGGTTTTCAGAGAGCGTCTAAAGATTTGAAGGCTGTGGGAAAGTCTGACTGAGCGTTTTAGGGAATTCCATAAGTGGGGAGCAGCACGGGAGAAGTCTTGTAGGCGGGAGTGAGAGGTGGTTACCAGAGATGAGACAAGGCGCAGGTCAGAGGTAGATCTAAGAGGGCGGGAGGGAGAGTATTTTGATATGAGATATGAGATGTATGCAGAGGTGATGTTGGTGAGGACTTTGTAGGTAAGAGTGAGTAATTTGAATTGGATTCTGGAGGACACAGGGAGCCAGTGTAGGGATTTGCAAAGTGGTGCAGCAGATGTGGAGCGGTGAGAGAGGAAGATCAGTCTTGCAGCAGCATTCAGGATGGATTGAAGTGGGGATACAGGGGTGTCAGGAATGCCAGATAGCAGTAGGTTGCAATAGTCAAGACGGGAGATGATGAGAGAATAGATAAGAGTTTTGGTAGCATGTTGAGTAAGAAAGGGACATATTCTGGCAATGTTTTTAAAGTAGAGTCAACAGGACTGGGATAGAGTCTGGATGTGAGGAATAAAGCAGAGGGTGGAGACAAGTGTGACACCAAGGCAGCGGGCTTGGGAGACCGAGTAAATTGTGGTGTTATTGACAGTGAGGGAGAATTGAGGGCAGGTGGTGACTCTGACAGGAGGGAAGATAATAAGCTCTGTTTTGGACATGTTGAGCTTTAAGTAGCGTAGGGACATCCATGTGGAGATAGCAGAAAGATGGTTACATCAGATAGTACAGAAGGAGAGAGGTCAGGGGAAGAGATATAGATTTGGGTGTCAGCAGCATAGAGGTGGTATTGGAGGCCGAATGAGCGAATTAGTGTCCCTAGAGAAGAGGTGTGCAAAGAAAAATGTAAAGGCCCAAGAACAGAGCCTTGTAGGACCCCAACAGTTAGTGGTAGTGGAGGGGAGGATGTGCCAGAGGTAGAAACACTAAAGAAGTGGTTCGATAGGTAGGAAGTGAACCAGTATATAACTGTGTGACGAAGGGCAACGGAGTGAAGGGTGTGTAGGAGAAGAGGGTGATCAACAGTGTCAAAAGCAGCAGAGAGGTCCAGGAGAATGAGTATGGAGAATAGTATGTTTTAAGCATACTTACCTGTGAGGTGGGCAGTGGGGGTAGGGGCCGTGGTGACACTATGCGTCACCGCGCCCCTGCTGTCAGGGGCTATCTGAGCTGGTGGGCATATGGCCCCCGGGCCGGTCCCATAGTGGGCTACCTTGGGCTGATTCACTGAACCACCTGCATTTTCTTTTCCTTTAAAATGTTCCTAATAGGCTGCTGAGCAGAATCTGTCCCCCCCCCCGGGCTAAAATTTGCCAGCCCTCCCCTTCTTAGCATCACGCAAAGTGGGGCAGAGTTTAATGACGCAAATCGTGTCATTAAGCCCCATCTCCGCTGGGCTCCGAGGCGGCGCCTGCTGTTCTCGGAGGCCTTCCGGACATTCCAGGAGAGATAACAGCTATGGTTTTAAGTGGGGTTGGTGCGCCCAGTTTATGACAAGCTGTCTTTGCACAAACAAGGTCCTGATTTGGACACTGACAATGTTGGGATATATGGTATAGCCATGAAAACTACATATTTAAAATATTAATATAGGACCCATGTGTTATAGCAGTTATAACACCATCCTACTGTCCCTATTTAGGTGGGGACAATCCCGACATACAGGTGTATGGTCCACTAATTATCTATGGGTTACAGCACAACTTGTACACCATGTGCTTCATTCAGCATCATCCTGTGTCAGTTCTGGAAGCCCTTTATCTCTACAGCTGGTGTGGACCTACAAGTCCCAGCTGCCACCTATGAGCTTCCAGTGCACACTGCGACTTGTAGTTCTGCCCGCGCACCGGGGAGGTACAGGCTGCGACTCGCTGCGTTCCACAAGCTGCGACTATCTGCGTTCCACGCGCGACCGAGACACTCCACTTCCTCCAATGTAGGAGCCGGGGTCCTTCTTGCAGACAGGCTGCTAATCCATGCCTGCTCGTAGCAAACGGAGACAGTGCAATGAAAGTCTGACAGGAATGGTCGGGACAACACAGGCAAGGACTCAGTGCTGCTGGTGGGGACAGAGGGACTGTTGCAGTGAGTGAGCTGGACCCTGGGTTGTGTTATATATAATATCTAGTCATTATGTTCACCCTCACTGGTTATTATTAATATTATACCATTGTTGTGTGTGCAGAGACATTCATTGCACTCAGCTTGTAGATTACTGGTTTATATTATATTATTGCTCTGTGCAATAGCCCCATGCTCTGTGCATCTGTATCCTGCCTTATACAGAGGTCAAACTTACAATTGTGCAGCATTGTATGAATAATAATAATAATAATAATAATAATAATAATTATTAGTAGTATTTTCATAGTCAAACATTTCATTAATTTTGTTATTAGCCATAATATTGTGCAAGCTATTTAGGGCTTGTTTTGAATCCATGAATTATACTTAGGTGACCGTCAGTATGTTGTTTGCTATAGAATTGTTCAGAATAATTGTGGATTTATTTATGCAGAGAGTTTTATATAACTGCATTATCAGCAGCCGTCCTGTCATTGGGTCCCTTCACATGGGCATCATTTTTTATTTATTTCTAGTATTTTTATTTGTAGTTAGCGCACCTATATTTTATATTATCAGGACAAACGTGGCTTTCTTTTCCCACTTTAAAATAAATATATATTTTTTTTAGATATTCACCCTAAAATGTAATCTTCTGGTTCTCTGGGGTATAGGGGTATCAAATATATGTACTTTAGACGGGTTTGCAGTCCTAGGGTGTTAATTTTAGTACACAATCCTCCCTCCTAATATTATACCACCACTGTACATGGGTGTAACATACTCATACACACATGGTTAGTTTGGGAGAAAGGTCAGGGGGAGCCGGAATTAGGAAGACAAATATTTGGAGATAATATCAGCTTGTATGTAAGCTGCAGGTAACACTATGGGTCTGACTCATTAAGGCACATAAATACCAATACAGGGCCTCATTTAGAGTCGGACGCAGTGGAGTGGGAGTGTTCCGCAGCTTGGTAGGGTATTATGAGTGGCATGCAACCCCAGTTGCGTCCCACTTGTAATACCCTACCAAGCTACGACCAGTTACTGCAGCTAGCTAACTACTTGCGCCACCTAATTCCTGCCGCACTTTTTTAGTCTTGTTTTGACGTGTGTTCCGCCTGCGTCTTCATCCGACTAGGGTAGTTTTTGCGGGTAGATGCCCATAGTATCTGAATTATTCACGGTCACGCCTACATAACTCCGTGTTCCACCCTTTCCCTCGTACTGAGACGCCAGCTGTTGCAGTGTACACTGCGTATTAAAAGCAGACGGAACTGTTGCTTACTGCGCATGCACATCGGTGGAAATGTGCAGGATGCGCCTGAAACGGACTTTGCGTCCGACTCTGAATGAGGCCCACAGTGTTTAATGTAGATATTTAGTGCGCTTTATATAAGCGCATATGCCGAATTGTTCTAGATTTGTAAATATGCCTTCAGTTTCTGCATTCAGGGGTGGGGGCTGTTGGTTAACCCAGTTCCCAAACTGTGCACCTAGGCTCCCTGGGGTGCCTCGGCCAGGGACAGTGGTAGCAAGGCGGGGGACTACTTTGTAATTATTTTGGCTTAGGGGTGCCTTGAAAAAATTATGGAAACCCTAAGTGTGCCTTGAACTGAAAAAGTTTGGGATCCACTGGGTTAACCTAATTCCCGAATAGCAGTATAGGGGAGGTCCAGATTGGATCTCATCTGCCCTTTAATACCAAAAGATACAGGGCCTGATTCATTAAAACAGGCCAAACAAACGTATTGTGCGTTTTTCTTAAAATGCACGTAAATCGGCAATACGCACGTCCGTATTCAGCAAGCAGCGGATGTGATGAATACGGGTCTAGGTGCGCTCTGCTCTAACAGACAATACACAGCAGGATACGTCCAATACCTATGTGGAATATAAAGTCACAAAAGAGCTTTGAAAAAAAAAATATTTAATTAATGTCACCAGTTAATAAAAATAATCAATGGAACAGTAATTTGTTCCACACAAATATGATGAAGTTTCTTGCTTTAGGAATACCCATTAGAATCACGGTCACCTAGCAATATATATTAATGCTGAAATACCCACTATAAGCAGTTAGTTATTCTTTCTTCAGAGAAATTCAACTCCATATGTAAAATCGCCAATAATGCATAAACGCCGCGATCGGATTCATATAGAGTATAGAGTGGGTTGTTGGGGGTAACTTTGTGGAAACCTGTTGATAATTCACTTTATAGGCAGAAAATAATCCCCTTCAGTGTGGTTACCATGTGTTTATATTGCATCAAATGTGGGCGTGTCGCCCTCCTACCACTTTAACATCACCCCTTTCAATTAAATAAACGTTTCCATTTCCTCCTCTAATTCTGCTCGGTTTAGTGTCATTTTATGGCTTAAATTAATCGTGAGAGAAAGGAGATACCGGGACTGTCTTTATTACATGTGTGATGCATTTTAGTACCACGGTCATTGCGCTCCTGAATTGCGCATAGGACAAGACATGCGCTGCTTCACAAAGCGCGGCGATGTGTACTCCATACTTTGCTGGGAACGCTCCGTCCATCTCCTCTCCTCCGGCTGTGTATACTTTTCCTCTTACGTATCTCGCTCTGCCTGTCCATCCGCCTTAATGGAAATCGCGGCGACTTATCGAAAAACAAGATGCACAGCAGTTCCGTCATTTGCAGTGCGGTGGAATATGGTTAGCATTGCTGCTAACCAGAATTATTATTATTATTATTACAAAAACATCAGGATGCATGTCACAAACACGCTTCCAGCTTCCGTGACTTTGAGTGTTTACTGTATGGTGTTACACACGATTCCCGCACTTAATCTCTCTCTTACTTATCACACGGGTTATAGACCTGCTGAATCGCCCACACACACACTTCTGCCACCACCTGTCCCTTCACAACACAGACTTTTAAGCCAACTGAAATGGGACAGCATTCGGAGGGGGCGTGTGGATGCTAATGTGGGGGCGGAAATGTCCCCTGGGTGTCCAACATGGTTTGCTCAAAAATATTCCAAAAGTTTGACCTTTCTTAACTTAACTCGCATATATTCCCAGAGACGTAACTCCACCATGAAAAAAACGGTCATAACCTCCCACACATTTAAATACTAAACATGATGGAATTATAACAATATAAAATACCTTTCCCAAAGACATGTGACTGCTGCTGTCCACCGGTACCTATAGGTGCCACCGGTACCTATAATTCACAACCCTGGTGCAGTTTCAGCCCTTGAGTACGGTGCGGCACCCTGATTTCCCAAAATATGAAATATGAAGGCATTTTCTTTGAAGTTCATATTTCTATATACCTGCATAGATCGCCTTCACGTTTCTGCATCTGTCCACAAGGTTCTCACCTAGTCTATAGCTTCCCCTAATTTATACCTTCCACCTTTGTTGTTACCCTGCCTCAATATACAGTCTGCTCTAAATAGGAAAAACAGGATCAAACACAATACATAGCTGTGGTCTGTATATCCTACTTAGCTTCCTGGCAGAGTGTCTGCTGAACCTCATTACCTCCCATTGGGCTAATGGACCAAATGTTTTATAAAGGAAACAAAACTTTTATCTGAAGGAAAATCATGTTCATTTATTTTTATCAATTTGATATTTTATTTGGCGCCCTGACATTTAATATTCTATTTAGGCCCTCGTCCTGACAATGCACATAGATCAACAAAATAATTGTGAGTGTATGCCCATTTAAATATTAAATATAATATAGTAATATTAAAGAGAATCATATTAAGGGAGTACACTTGGAGCAGAATCATGCTCCTAACCCAACTATCAATTCACAATTCCAGCCGGCTTCCTCTGTACATAGCGTTTTGCAGTATTAGTGGCTCAGAAATGCCAGGCGCCATTGGCAGCTTTATTATTGACGGCTGATAATGTTGCTGTCTTGCACTTTTCCCGGTACAAGTGTTATTCCGCTACCTTATGTATCATGCGTTCCCCACAGGCTTAGATTGTAAGCTCACGTGGACAAGGACATCTTTGCCTTCTTTTTCATGTCATACTTTGGAATTTGTTTGCCTCATGATCACCTCAATGTACATCGCTGCCTCGTACGTCAGCGCTTTATAAATAAAAGATACTCAGCATCATCATCACCATTTATTTATATAGCGCCACTGATTCCGCAGCGCTGTACAGAGAACTCACTCACATCAGTCCCTGCCCCCATTGGAGCTTACAGTCTAAATTCCCTAACATACAGACAGACAGACAAACAGACAGGGAGAGACTAGGGTCAATTTTGATAGCAGCCAATTAACCTACCAGTATGTTTTTGGAGTGTGGGAGGAAACCGGAGCACCCGGAAGAAACCCACACAAACATGGGGAGAAGATACAAACTCCACACAGATAAGGCCATGGTCGGAAATTGAACTCGTGACCCCAGCGATGTGAGGCAGAAGTGCTAACCACTGAGCCATCGTGCTGCCCATTTGTACTTTACCGTTTCCCACTCTCTTAAGTCTGCAATCTAGTTTTTGATGCCTGGACCACAAAGTGATTTGTCTGAGGTATCAAAGAGCCAAAACTGGGATTTGAAGCTGAGTCTCCCAACGTGTATCTCGATACAGATCTGGGCATAGCATTCAATTACCTCAGTGATGTCACTAGTCAGCTAACAAAGTGATATGTTTTCAATGCACAATTTCTATAAAGCGTGAATTATAATATCTTGCAGGCAGCATACCTATACCCATGGTTACAAACAATGTCAAGGACACTTCTTCTCCAGAATACAGCCTTTACCTTGAAGCTTCTGATTCACCCTGTAGCTAATTTGCTCATTTCTTCTAGATAAGGCCTGATATTTTGTGCTATTGTCATGATGAAGAAATGACTCAGAAAGTTTAACTCTCTCTCTGTCCGGGAGGCCTGCCGTCGCTGCATCTCGAGTCATTGAGCTGTGGGAACCAGCGTCCTCACCAAGGGTTAAATTGGTGGCACATTTAAAGTTTTAGATGTAGGAGACTGATAACCTGGAGCTCTCTAATCAGTACTGATAAGTGAATCTGACTTCAAAATGACCCAGTATGTTGTCACATGCAGGAGGTGTGAGGTGACTCTCCCGCTGTATGGGGCCTGTAACAAGGAAAGAATCCGATGCTGGAATTTTTAGGGGCTGTGCTGCATGTTTGGATAGCTGTGGAATTTACATTATTTGCTGCAATAAGCGATCTTGAAGATGCCACACAACGACACTGACAACATTATTCAATCACAGCTATTATGCAAAGTTTTTACCTTCTCTTGTAACGCTATTTTGGGGTTTTTTTAACGCCTGATCAAAACTGAGTCTTACGGCACTGATCCACGCCCAACTAATAGCAGATAATCCCTCTGATTTTATTTAAAAGGGTTTGTATTTGTCACAGGGCAGAGTGAAGTGTAAGCTTTTTTTTTTGTTTGTTTTTTGCTTTTTATAATTATCTTAACCTTTAGGCAAGTGGTTAGCACTTCTGTCTCACAGCGCTGGGGTCATGAGTTCAGTTCCTGACCATGGCCTTATCTGTGTGGAGTTTGTATGCTCTCCCCATGTTTGCGTGGGTTTCCTCCGGGTGCTCCGGTTTCCTCCCACACGCCAAAAACATACTGGTAGGTTAATTGGCTGCTATCAAAATTGACCCTAGTCTCTGTGTGTGTGTGTGTGTGTGTGTGTGTGTGTGTGTGTGTATGTGTGTGTGTTAGGGAATTTAGACTGTAAGCTCCAATGGAGCAGGGACTGATGTGAGTTCTCTGTACAGCGCTGCGGAATCGGTGGCGCTATATAAATAAATGGTGATGATGATGATATGTTCTGTTTTATATGGAGGATGTTGCCAACACTGAATGGCACTAACGCTCGATCGGCATGTTTTGCATAAGGCGATCCTTTTTGTTTGCTCATAGCATTGATATTGTGGGACAAAGAAAGTTTACTAGCTCAATATGCTTTTAATGTAAGTAGGGATAATTCTGTACCTCCCACAGACCACAAGATTCCCCTCTCCGCAGCTCACCCGATCTCCTGTCTGTCTCTCTTCACTCTGTGGGTGTTGTATTAAATCTTCCTGCAGCAAACTGCATCGCCGATCAGAACTACAAGCAGAATGGGAAACAGCAATGAGCTGCCTATGAGCAGAAATATGCTGGGGTTTTTTTTGTTTGTTTTTAATCATCTGTTTTTATTGCGTAAAACAGATATAATACAGTCCAACACGTTTCAAGAAATATAAGAAAACATCCAAAAGATTTACAGGAAGGATAAGGGGTACATATATATGCAAAAGACAAATTGTTATAAGTTTTACCCCAGCTAGAAATATGCAAATAATATAAACTACAGTGGATAAAAAAAACAAGTTTTTGGAACGTTAAAAAAAACATAAAAAACTTGGGAAGTAAAAACGATAACGTAGGGAATGGAGGATGAGAAATGAGGAGGGAAAGGCAGGAACTCTTATATTGTTGTTGAGGATAAGAAAAAAATGAGGGATTGAGGTGCGTAACTGGATTGTGTCAACTATGAATTTGCCAAGAGCCGGACCATACCACAGAACGCAGCCACGTTCAATTCATCCTCGAACACAAAGGACCCCTTAATGTAGCCTATTCCGGGGCATGGAAGGGGTGTTTGGCAGTAGACAATGTACAGTAAGGACATGCCAAACTCGAGCGCATGCAGCAACGTCTGATTCCAGCTTTGGGCATCTCTCAGCTGCTTGTTTTTCAGTCGTATCTCTTGCTGCAGGACTAGTCTAAGTGCCGCTTAGGTTGGGTACATACTACAGACTTATCTTGCAATCCAATTTTAGCCATTGGTGCATCATAGAGTGCTAAAATCCTATGGAGACATGTCGGGCCTAATCCATTATGCTTCAGGATAGTAGCCATAAAACTCCAATTCACCATGTTGAATACTGTATGAGCATTGGTGAACAGGAGGATTGAGTGTGCCTTCGCTTTAGATGCTTGGTAAATCAGTCCTACGGCTTTGGTAGTGTTGTCTCTTGCTTCTTGACCGAGGACAAATCCCACTTGGTCATCGTGTACTATTTTTGGTAAAAAAAAATAATTTTTTTTTTTTATAACTTTTTATTAGAAACATCTTTTCCCATAGAAAATGCATTACAGAATCTCGAGAGATTAAACAGAAATAGATAACACATGTTTACATACAACATGTTCTCTCGCACTTGGGAGATAAATGTATATTTATCTATCTAATACTGCAAAGATGTTATTTTAACTTTTCAAGTTTTAAAGGGTATAAAAGGGGGGGGGGGGGGGGTATACAGGGACCAAAGGGAGGGATGGGGAGGGGGGGGGGTAAATGATTCACGCATCCAGTAAAAGACCAAGTATGCTTGCTTAGGAATATCTTTCCATGTGGTAAATTTATTTTTAATCTGTTGGCAAATCAGTTTGACGTATAACTTGGCGTCGGTGTCGAGAAGTGATATTGGCCTATAACTGGTGCAGGTATGTGAGCCTCTAGGGGTTGTTTCAGGAATTCGTGTTTCTCTGATACAGCATTGGAGTTTTGCAGAAGGAGAGGGGCAAGTGTGTACTTAAAGGTTTTGTAGTAGGAGAGAGAGAAGCCATCGGTTACTGGGCTTTGACCAGAAGGAGAGTTCGACATGTCCTGATCGATCTCCTGGAGTATGAATGGTTGTTCTCGGAAGGATATGTTCTTCTCTGTGAGCGTGGGAAGGTTGATGTGGTGGAGATAATCGTCTATTTCAGTTTATTTATTTGGAACCCAAATCTGAGCCTGCTATATTGAATAATTTAGAGAAGTCGGAGCGATTTCCTTGGTCTCAAAGTCGGTCATCATCATCACCATTTATCTTTGCCCTATCATCCCGAATGCAATGGATAAAAGCGGTCGCTCTTTGATCTCATAAGGACCTGCCTAGCATCTTACCCAGTTTGTTCCCCCATTGAAATAAACGATTAAGGCAACCCCGGAATGAGAGTTTTACTTTATCGTTTAATGTTTTATTTAGGGCTTGATCGGGAGACTTTGTGAGTGGTCTCTTAATAGTTTAATTTTCTGTAGTAATTTGTCTCTGTGTGTTTTTTTCCAAGAGAGACCCTAGCTGAATACATATGCCTCCCATATTACCCTGTTGGATATGTCAGATGAGTCATTGTGGGCAATGTAATCCGATATGGTGGCTTCTAGTTGAGCGTAAGTGTTTCTATCCTGGTATAAACATTATGTAGAAAGGAAATTGTTATGCACATTTTGTCGCTATCCAATAACGATTGTCGAATCTCGATTTGTGTTTCCAAAGCACAAAGTAATTTATTATCCAAAAGTAGCAGAATAATTCAAGCGAAATAAAATAAGTACAGCCGTTACTTATCGCAGGCGCTCTGGATCCAGTGAACAGTCATTCAGGTCTGAAGTCTGTGGTCAAAGAAGACTGCTCACTAAGCCCAAAGCTCCTGCTTATATGCAGCCAGAAATACAGTAAAACAATGCAGATGGTGTGGCTTGCTTCTATTGGTCCAGGCTTCAGGAAGGTCCAGTGTACTGCAGGTCATAGGCCAGTTCAAACCAAAATATCCAAAGGTGGGGGTCATCTCTCCAGGGGATGTGCTCCGACTTTCCTGCCAAGAATCCAGTCTCAACTAGTCTATTAGCATTTTATAGTCAGTATCACTTTAAACATTTATTCCCCCACAACACTAACTAGAGTATGCAATGTGCGATCTCTTCGGCGAATGAACCGGACAGCTGCTGCTGATCCTATAATGGCCTGTGAGCCACTTATGTCAACCCTTTCTCCTGGCACCTCTAAGGCCAGCAGCCGACGAAGCAGTTTCAGCATTGATGAGGTAGATGGCCTGTGACATCGTGGGGATCAAAACGATTCTAAACATGACACAGTTCCTGCAAGCGGAACCTTGAATTTCACTACCATGCATATAACTTATAATATTAAACATAAATACTGCTATATTTTGACATAAATAACTATGTGTTGCAACTACAATTAATGTGTACTAATTACAAATGTGTATGTTCGTGTGAATGCGTGTAAATATGTAAAACCTGTTATTGCCACGTGTTGCGGTTGGATACGCCCCTCCACGCCGTAGCGTGCTCTACGTATATTTTCAGACAAAGACAACCAAGTTTGCTTGATATTAATTGAAATGACTTTATCCAATTTGCTGACTTCGACAAGAGGAATGTATAGTCCCTATCATTGAGGTGTAAGAGTCTCCATGTGTAGGCCAGCTGATGCTCGTGGAACGTGCGCCTTACCTTGCGATGGTCCTTTCCCGGATGTCGTTGAACATTGTTTGATAAGTCTTGTTGAAGGTCCATGGTCCATACTCCCAATTGTGTATCTGTCATGTAAACGGTAGTTGGGTGTTTACTTGAACCTTAGACATCCTACACATGGGAGTGAGGTCTTTGGCATTGTTTTTGTCATCGTGGAATTGCCTCATTTTTGACCAGGATCAATTTCTGTCATTCTGCTGCCGGAAGTGAATGGTGAAATCGCTCTTAATGTAGAGAAGTAAAAATATTCAAATGTATGAAACTTCTGTTCTTGGCTGTGCACACAGGTGTATAATTGTATGTGTTCCACTGTCATAAATGCCTACACCTGTGCTTCCAACACTCGTGTGTACAAGAAATTAGTAACAGTTGTCACATTTCACAAACAGTGATCTAGATCTCCTCACTCACGTTATAGAAAACTCGTGTGTGACAACTTGGTCACGATATGCCTGTAGATTATCGTTATCACAAGACCTAATTCCATTGTTTCCCGTGTCATGGTAGGATGGCGGCTCGGCGTGTCCTGAAGGCTGTGCTTGTGGATCTCAGCGGTACCCTTCATATCGAGGACGCCGCTATTCCTGGGGCGCAGGAAGCACTGAAAAGGTAAATGCTGTATCTTATTTCTACAACTTGATAATGTCTTTTATTTTGTTCTATCAGCTGTTCTGGAATCTGGATCCCTGTGTAGTGATTTAGGCTTCAGGTTAAAGCCACAGTTTTAGGTCCTGGACTTGCCCTGGCTCTGTGGGTTCATGTGGTTTGTGTAACGTCTGTAGTGGCAGCTGGGTGGGCGATGTCTCCCGGTGTCTTTGTTTCACTCTTGGTCAGTACATGGGAGGCCCTTAATGTTGTTGTGTGGGCCACAAATGTCTAGTTACGCCCCATATTGGCTCTTCCCCACAGCCAAGCTCACACACATAAATATAGTAATTGCATATATGATAAATAAGGGTTGGGGGAACTTAAAGTTGGCTAAAGGTTTCAGCACACAAAGGTGTAAGAAAATTGCTCTTATATCCAGCTAAAATATTGTTTCATGTTTGTGTCAATAGAGACTACACACCTCACAAAGCAAACATTGTATTGGGTTTCATATCATTGACTAGAGGTGCACTCTATTATTTTTAATTAGAGACCACCTTTTATGGGGTCTCAGAACAATGGCACACTGACACTTGGGGGTCACAGAACAATGACACACTGACACTTGGGGGTCACAGAACAATGACACACTGACACCTGGTGTCACAGAACAATGACACACTGACACTTGGGGGTCACAGAACAATGGCACACTGACACTTGGGGGGTCACAGAACAATGACACACTGACACTTGGTGGTGACAGAACAATGACACACTGACACTTGGGGTCACAGAACAATGACACACTGACACTTGGGGGTCACAGAACAATGACACACTGACACTTGGTGGTGACAGAACAATGACACACTGACACTTGGGGGTCACAGAACAATGACACACTGACACCTGGTGTCACAGAACAATGACACACTGACACTTGTGGTCACAGAACAATGACACACTGACATCTGGTGGTGACAGAACAATGACACACTGACACTTGGGGGTCACAGAACAATGACACACTGACACTTGGGGGATACAGAACAATGACACACTGACACTTGGGGGATACAGAACAATGACACACTGATACTTGGGGTTCCAGAACAATGGCACACTGACACTTGGGGTACCAGAACAATGACACACTGACACTTGGGGTCACAGAACAATGACACACTGACACTTGGGGTCACAGAACAATGACACACTGACACTTGGTGGTGACAGAACAATGACACACTGACACTTGGTGGTGACAGAACAATGACACACTGACACTTGGGGGTCACAGAACAATGACACACTGACACCTGGTGTCACAGAACAATGACACACTGACACTTGTGGTACCAGAACAATGGCACACTGACACTTGGGGGATACAGAACAATGACACACTGACACTTGTGGTACCAGAACAATGGCACACTGACACTTGGGGTACCAGAACAATGACACACTGACACTTGGGGGATACAGAACAATGACACACTGATACTTGGGGTACCAGAACAATGGCACACTGACACTTGGGGTACCAGAACAATGGCACACTGACACTTGGGGGGTCACAGAACAATGACACACTGATACTTGGCGGTGACAGAACAATGACACACTGACACTTGGGGGTCACAGAACAATCACACACTGACACTTGGGGGTCACAGAACAATGACACACTGACACTTGGTGGTGACAGAACAATGACACACTGACACTTGGTGGTGACAGAACAATGGCACACTGACACTTGGGGTTACAGAACAATGACACACTGACACTTGGTGGTGACAGAACAATGACACACTGACACTTGGGGGTCACAGAACAATGACACACTGACACCTGGTGTCACAGAACAATGACACACTGACACTTGGGGGATACAGAACAATGACACACTGATACTTGGGGTTCCAGAACAATGGCACACTGACACTTGGGGTACCAGAACAATGACACACTGACACTTGGTGGTGACAGAACAATGACACACTGACACTTGGGGGTCACAGAACAATGACACACTGACACCTGGTGGTGACAGAACAATGACACACTGACACTTGGGGGTCACAGAACAATGACACACTGACACCTGGTGTCACAGAACAATGACACACTGACACTTGGGGGATACAGAACAATGACACACTGATACTTGGGGTTCCAGAACAATGGCACACTGACACTTGGGGTCACAGAACAATGACACACTGACACTTGGGGTCACAGAACAATGACACACTGACACTTGGTGGTGACAGAACAATGACACACTGACACTTGGGGGTCACAGAACAATGACACACTGACACTTGGGGGTCACAGAACAATGACACTCTGACACTTGGGGTCACAGAACAATGACACACTGACACCTGGTGGTGACAGAACAATGACACACTGACACTTGGGGGTCACAGAACAATGACACACTGACACCTGGTGTCACAGAACAATGACACACTGACACTTGGGGGATACAGAACAATGACACACTGATACTTGGGGTTCCAGAACAATGGCACACTGACACTTGGGGTACCAGAACAATGACACACTGACACTTGGGGTCACAGAACAATGACACACTGACACTTGGTGGTGACAGAACAATGACACACTGACACTTGGTGGTGACAGAACAATGACACACTGACACTTGGGGGTCACAGAACAATGACACACTGACACCTGGTGTCACAGAACAATGACACACTGACACCTGGTGTCACAGAACAATGACACACTGACACTTGTGGTACCAGAACAATGGCACACTGACACTTGGGGGATACAGAACAATGACACACTGACACTTGTGGTACCAGAACAATGGCACACTGACACTTGGGGTACCAGAACAATGACACACTGACACTTGGGGGATACAGAACAACGACACACTGATACTTGGGGTACCAGAACAATGGCACACTGACACTTGGGGTACCAGAACAATGACACACTGACACTTGGGGGATACAGAACAATGACACACTGATACTTGGGGTCACAGAACAATGACACACTGACACTTGGTGGTGACAGAACAATGACACACTGACACTTGGTGGTGACAGAACAATGGCACACTGACACTTGGGGTCACAGAACAATGACACACTGACATCTGGTGGTGACAGAACAATGACACTGACACTTGGGGATCACAGAACAATGACACACTGACACTTGGGGGTCACAGAACAATGGCACACTGACACTTGGGGGTCACAGAACAATGGCACACTGACACTTGGGAGATACAGAACAATGACACACTGACACTTGGGGATCACAGAACAATGACACACTGACACTTGGGGGTCACAGAACAATGGCACACTGACACTTGGGAGATACAGAACAATGACACACTGACACTTGGGGTCCCTATTATAAAAACTGGTTGAGCACTTCTGCTTTAGAGCATAGTCTTTTTTAATCTTGCCTTCAATTCGACTGCATGAAAGCCTCAGACCATGGCCTCTGGGGGCTGTTACACAGAGGGTTGGGAAACTTCTTGAGGTTGTTTCACAAATCTTGAGATCTTGTTGTGGGATCTTGTTGGTCCATCTCTCCCTTCACGTTCCCTCCAGACTCCGGAACGCTCCCCTGGTAATACGATTTGTCACCAATACGACCAAGGAATGTAAGAGGACCCTGCTGGAGCGGCTCCGGGGGCTGCAGTTTGACATAAGCGAGGATGAGATCTTCACGTCTCTGACCGCCGCCAGGAACCTCCTGGAGCAGAACAACGTCCGGCCCATGCTGCTGGTGGATGATGGCGCCCTGCCTGACTTTGAAGGTATTGGGTTATTATGTGTTTTCCATAATGTCATTCTAGAGATGGGCGATTGCGCTATTCCCCCATCTCCAAATCGCAGTGATGGGACAGGAAAAGTTTAGTTCACTTCCTGGGCTGCTATTTGGGAAGGAGCAGTGATGCCGCATTGTGATTGGATGGCTGTGTGACCTCATCCTATGATGTCACCATCCTATGATGATGTCACTATGATGTCACCGTTACCTGGAACAAATATTTATAAAACAAATGAGAATCTGACAATCCGCGCAAATAGGCCAACTGGCAATGCCACATTTCTGCATCTCATTGGCCACTCTCCTCTGTGCTGGTGGCAGCGCCCAGGGAGGGCTGTCGGTGAGACTATGGCAGAAAAGCTGAAATTAATCCCCAAAATACAACTTTAATGTGCTATGCCAGTCATAATGCCCAGCAAGATCTAATCTGCCAGTGGTATGGCCCCAAGATTAAAATGCCAGTAAGATTGAATATGCTAATGCCCAGTAAAATGCCCATTATCAGATACCCACTTACATGCCCACCAATATCAGTAGTGGCCAATAGGAAGTTTAGATATATGCACAGCAGCAGTAATATACCAGTCAGGGCCAGTGATGCCCAGTCTATTTATAATAATGTATATATTTGATGTATTCATTTTTCTTTCACACACAAACTGCATGACGTTTCTGATTTAACTCAGTTGAGATGTTTTAGCATAATCTGAAAAAAATGAAAATATGACACCACGGAAAAAAAATTGTTGTGATGCAGCGAAGCTGTTTCCTGGACCAGGCGCGAAAGGGTTACGACAGGTTAACAACGTCAGGAAGAAAATAATGAAATAGCTATTATAGAGATATAAAACAGGGAGGACAGGGCTGACTGATATAACAGAAGACTATTTTAATGCAGGTCTGAGAATTAAAGGTTTTGCATTGATGAGAATTTCCTCCTTGGGCTTTGTACTCAAGCGTGACTAAATTATAGATTGAATGTACAATTCAATTATTGCGGAGTCTTGTGACGGTGACCTCTCCATTCTCCGCTCTCAGGAATAGCCACGGACGGTCCCAACGCGGTGCTGATAGGATTAGCTCCAGAACACTTCAACTACCAAACCATGAATAAGGCCTTCAGGTGAGTGCCGGCCTGATTGCGTTTCGTCAGTCATATAATTGGCTGGTTACTTTTTAACAGGCGGATTAATTCTTTGTTGTTCCAGAGGGACTTAGTAAACTGCGTAATGTGGTTCCAACAACGCTGTGGCTTTAATAAGAAGCGCACATTAAGACGTGGATTTCCTTGCCCCAGTTATCACCTGCATTCAGTGTATGTTCTGACTTCACTTATAGACTTAAAGGGAAGTTATGTGTCTGCTTTAAAGGAGCAGTAACAGAAAAAAGCCACATTATTATCATCTCGCAAAGCGCGGGGCTGAGGTGCCGATGGTTGATGTCATTTGGTCAGATTGCACATGTGTTGTTCTCCGTTAGCCCCAGAGATGACTGCTGTAGCAGCGCGCTATGCCGCCTGTTGTGGTGCGTGTTCAGTGTTTTAGGGTTTGTGTTGCTGTGCGCTTAGATCTAATGAGCACAAGAGGAAAACAGATAGAGAATGAATACGTACACAGTTCTTCTACAAAGAGCAAAGTGCATCAACAAACAGATTGTGTGTGGATGGGTCCAGTTAGGGTCCGTTATTCGGAATGAAAAAAAGGTTAATAATTGTTGTTCAGTGATAATCTCATTGATTAGACATTGCCTAGTGTCTCCTCTTACAGTCACTGTGAGGAGCACTGGTACACAAGGTAATGAGAAGGGGAATATCACACACACACACACACACACATCATCATCACCACCAAGTGTCTCCTCTTACAGTCACTGTGAGGAGCACTGGTACACAAGGTAATGAGAAGGGGAATGTCGCACACACACACATCATCACCAAGTGTCTCCTCTTACAGTCACTGTGAGGAGCACTGCTACACAAGGTAATGAGAAGGGGAATGTCATACACACACACATCATCACCAAGTGTCTCCTCTTACTGTCACTGTGAGGAGCACTGTTACACAACGTAACGTGAAGGGGAATGCCATACACACACACATCACCAAGTGTCTCCTTATACAGTCACTGTGAGGAGCACTGGTACACAAGGTAATGAGAAGGGGAATGTCATACACATACATTGTCACCAAGTGTCTCCTCTTACAGTCACTGCGAGGAGCACTGGTACACAAGGTAATGAGAAGGGGAATGTCATGCACACAGACATCATCACCAAGTGTCTCCTTATACAGTCACTGTGAGGAGCACTGCTACATAAGGTAATGAGGAGGGAATGTCATACATACAGACATCATCACCAAGTGTCATATCAGTAATTTAGTATATTGTTAGAGATGTTATTCCAAGTAAAGGAAAAACCCTGTAAAGCTGCCTATATAGGCCCAAAAAGAGAGCGGATCCCAATCAGCATGTGATGGCGTCCACTGGACGGGTGGTAAATGCAGTTGTATAATTACATTAAGGTCTGTACATGAAATATACAGTAGTATACAATACACAGCAACAATCCATAATACATTACATAATACATTCTTAAACTAAACATTATTATACAAAGAGCAGACATCTACTAATTAACAGAATACACAGATAACTAGGTAATGTAGATCAAGTTATTTACAGGACAGTGAATGAGAGTGATGGTGAAGTAGGCCGGGGCTCGGGATAACCGGACTAGGGGAGCAGACAACAGGTACAGAGGGTGACGGAATAGTAGAAGGTGAACACAAGGCTCCTGCTCCTGAGAGCTCACATCCTAAAGGGAATATACAAATAAGGGGGTACAGAGTGGGGGTGATAGCAGAGGCTAGGGACTTAGGAGGACGCTGATAGGCTTCAAAAAAGAAATGAGTTTTAGGGACATGCTTGAAGTCTTCGAGAGAAGAGGATAACCTGATAGGTGGTGGGAGATTATTCCACAGGTGGGGAGCAGCCTGGGCAAAGTCTTGGAGGAGGGAGTGGGAAGAGGTGATCGGAGTGGTGGTGAGATCGGTGTTATATAATTTTTTTTTTTAATTTGTTTTTATAAATTTGGTTGGTGCATGGTCCAATCATGATGTGCAGTAATAGCCCAGGGGGCTACGGTCTTTGGACCCTTACTGCCCCATCCCCCAGAACCATAGGGTCCCTTAGGAAGATAAAGGTCTTCAGGCCCATCTACGGCACAAGGCTTGGGTGGTCCACTTTCTCCCCAAGCTCGGCCGAAGCTTCCCCATAAGAAGGGAGTCTCCAACCCCATAGGGGTCTCGCCCAAACCCCACAAAAAACATGACACACACAAAACATTAAAAGAGAAGTGTAGGTGCAAAAATAAATATATAGTACTGTATCGGCTCCGGCCAGGGGTATAGCAAAATGGTCCTTGCCCCGGCCAAAAGGCAGAGCTGAGGGGGTGGGGATGGATTGTGAATGGAGATGAGGTTGGAGATGTGGAGGGGGCTGAGAGCTTTGCAGGTGAGGGTGAGTTGTTAAATTTAATTCTGTAGGCTGCGGGGAGCCAGTGTAGTGACTGGCAAAGAGAGAAAAATAGGTAACGTAATCCATTTATGTGCCGTAACATTGCTCTGCGCATGCGCAATAAAGTACGCAATTCATGTTCGCAGAGCGGAACGCGTAGGGTAAAAGGGAGGACTAACGTAGGCAATGTACAGTGAGGGAGGGCCGAGGTCTAGCGCAGCCACATTTGTCCGATTCAAGCTCTGGACCTCTCTCAGGTACATATCACTTGCTCCAGCTACAGGTCAGATATTAGTGCCGATTGACAGTGATGACGGGTGTGTACACAGCTAGAACATGTGGTTGCAATCAGCAACTGTAAAAATTAATTTTATGTACAGTAGACATTGAGAACATCCCAATAAATGTATTTGATGTTAACAAAAAAATAGTATTTTTCCCCCTATGATTATATTAACAGATGATGATAATTGAAAACTTTTTTTTTTCTGTGTGTTCTGATGAAAGTTTATATTGCATGTATGTATTGTTCTATGTGTCTGCCCGCATTACGTGCGTTTTTAAAGAAACGCAAAGTACGTTCGTTTTGTGATCCTTAATGGCCCATAATGTTTTATCATTCCTTTCCATGCCTCGCAACTTCATTGCTGTCTGGCACGACATAAATATCCAATCTCTCTTCTCCTTTATCTCACCTGCCATCTGTCTGCGTTACATTCTATTCTGAACGCAATGCAAGAAAGCTGGACGAGCCCTACGAGGGACGTCCCCCTATTATCAAAACCTCCTATGTCTTAAAGTGCCCAAAAACTGTCTCCGTAGCCAAATTCAACAGTTTGGCTGCCGATAAAAACACATGAATAATGAGAGTTTCTCAGGAACTCTAGAAACATTTGCCTGTATAGTTCTAAATATATTGCTGTTATCTCTGCTGTGTGAATCCTTATTACAAAATTGCAAAAGTGAAAATGTTATCTGTGCTCGTGCGGAGCTGTAATTACTGATAACTCCCCTTCATCCAATTATCTCAACGCGTTTCGACTGCACCGAGAGTCAGGGAGGTCATCCAGTTGTAAAGGGCAGAGAAACCATCCCCAATTTTTATCTAATCTTTAGGCTGCTCTTATCTTATCACCCCTGTATCTGTAAGTGAAATAAAGTGGAGATCTTAACTACGTTGCTGTTCTCTAACTCCTATGCTGTATATTTCACGGATGTCTTTCCCTTTCTGCGTACAAGGACACGTAGGGTAGAACCCCGTCTTGTCCAAGGTCAATGGTCCTATTGCCATTTGCCTGTGTAATAAACTGATGTTGTTCTTTCCACCAGTATCCTATGTACTATGTAAATCTTACTTGTCTACCTGTAATCTTGTGCAGGATGTAAGATATATTGTTATAATGCAGCCTGTGTGACCCAAACGATAGGGAGCAGTGGGTCCACAGAGTAACAGGACCCAAAGGGCGGCTTCACTCGGATTTATTTATAATAAAATGAGATATGAGCAAAGCAGCGTAGATCTTCAAAACAATAAATAATGATTCAGAAAAAAAAAAAGCTTTTTAAATTTCATTTTTGATGGTGGGTTCATTAAATCAGGACGTTCTTGGGGAATTGCATTTAGATGTGTTAACACAAGTAACCTGTATAAAAAGTATTATTATTATTATTATAAGAAATCTGGAGGGTGGATTGGCTTCAGCAGAATCAGCAATTCTTTAAGCCACTACAATGGGTCACATGACCCTCCTATAACTTGCCAAAATTATTCAGTTCTGGCAAAAGTACACATAACATAATGATTCGTTATCATAAATCATATATTGCATTTAATTATATGTGCAACATAAAGTTGCATCAGATTATATGCAAACAGTTATAAAATTAATTTTACAACTATTAATACTGTAATCATGAATAAAAATACATGTTAAAAAATTAATTCTTTTTACATGAAATACATAAATCAGAATGTTCTTTGTGTACTGTACATAAAATGCATTTTTATAATTTATCTTACTTTCAAACACATGTTCTAGCTGTATACATGACTGTCATCACTATCACTCGGGACTTATATCAGACCTGTAGCTGGTGCAAGTGATACGGCTAAAACGCATGTACCTGAGAGATGCCCGTAACTTGAATTGGACGTATGTGCATGACCTCTGCACGCCGTTACTGTACGTTGCACCCTTTCCCTTCCGCGTTTCGCCCTTCGAGTAGTCGGAAGTGTTAATTGCATTTGGACATGTATTGCAGACACTTGAGCTCACTCGCATAATGTTTCTGAGCGTGTGCAGAGTGATTTCACACAAGATACGGCACGTGGCGGGACTTAAATCTGAAGATGAATCAGGTCCTATGTGTTTATCAGTTTATCTGAGAGTGATTAACTGGTGTCTTTTCTTGTCAAGTTGTTGGTCAGATATATACCAGGGCCGTCACATCTATTGTGACCAACAGATTATATATTGGGATCAGGTATCCTAACACTTCAGTATTGATTACATTCATTGCATTATATCCATCTGGGATTATTGGATCATCTCTGGCACCTTCCGTAGTCTACGTCTATGTATGATAACAATCTCTTGGAACAAATTATGTCCTGATTAAGATGCATAGATGCCCTGTTATATGTTGTATGTTGTGGTTCTTTAGTGATGTTTATTTGCTTACCTGGTTGAAGGTACCAGTGATCAGGTCAGATGAAACAAGATGAACAATATACAATATAACAATATAACAAAATAGATTTAAACAGCCTCACAGGGTAAGCCAGCCCCCTAATGTCTGAGCTATTTTTAGAATCCGGATGCAATTTGTTTACCCAAATATGGATTTACATGCAGTGCAAAGCTAACAATATTTACACTTATCTGTGATATCCTAAAACGTACTGTGATTTCCTGCATCTTGTTTTAGACAAAGGAAATCTAGTAACAAGTCTTAATTAAACCTTCCTGTGCCTTCAGGTGCTTGACCCTCACACATCAAGGTCTAATTAACATGAGTTTAACATGGGTACTTTCTTCAGAGAGCTGCAGAATACACATTCCCAAAGCAAGTCACAAAACCCCAAACAAGTCATTTCCCTACTCCAAGATACACAAAAGACTTCCTCAACAAAGGCTTATTGTATCAGATATATACCTCAGAAATAATGCATTTCCTCTAGCAAAGTTAAAACAAACAAATTTCTTCCCCTGGTCTCAGAAATAAAGATATCTCCTTTACCAACATACACACAATATCAAAAATAAGTGCATTAACAATGATATAAATAAGTGCCTGCGCTATTTCCTTTAAATAAATTTATACCATAAGTTATTTATAAGTGACCCAGTCACAGGTCCCACACGTTTTTTTACATTTTATAGAAGTTGTTATTATTCTTTGAGACGTTCTTCATTCTCCAACTTTCTCAGCATGTTGACCAGTGTTGGAATTATATAACACAAATTGCTGGTGAGTTTTGTGGAATGTTTATTACAATTTAATTTTTTTTTAATAATATTGTATTGTACAGAGTCATGAAGGTTGTTGATTTGGGGTGGTGCAGATCTCCACAAGGGGGGCGGGGCGATAACACGGAGCCGAGGAGTAGTTTGGGAGGAAGCACAGATGCCATCAAGAACCAGAGATGATTGAAGACTAAGACATAAAAGTTGCTGCAGTTTCGGAGTGTCGGGTTCACCCTGACTCTGAGCAGACGGGGACCTGATAAGAGGATGTTGCAGTGATTACAGGACGGCTCATAGAGATCAGAGATCTGATTACAGGATACAGATACAGTTGTGATAAGACTGAGTACAGCTCTGACCAGATACGTGCCAGGAATTTACACCTTACTAACAGGGCTCCAGCTCTGGGCTCCGGACAGTATTTACATTCAGACCTTTCTCTGTTGAATGTGTTAAAAGCAGTTTGAGTGCAGCACTGACTGAGTGCAGATAAATATAGACTATTGTAGATGAATGTTCTGTGGAACACGCACCCTCTGATCATACAGGACTGCGATGTGTACGGCTGTGGAACACGCACCCTCTGATCATACAGGACTGCGATGTGTACGGCTGTGGAACACGCACCCTCTGATCATACAGGACTGCGATGTGTACGGCTGTAGAACACGCACGATCTGATCATACAGGACTGTGGAACACACACCCTCTGATCATACAGGACTGCGATGTGTACGGCTGTAGAACACGCACCCTCTGATAATACAGGACTGCGATGTGTACGGCTGTAGAACACGCACGATCTGATCATACAGGACTGCGGAACACACACCCTCTGATCATACAGGACTGCGATGTGTACGGCTGTGGAACACGCACCCTCTGATCATACGGGACTGCGATGTGTACGGCTGTGGAACACGCACCCTCTGATCATACAGGACTGCGATGTGTACGGCTGTAGAACACGCACCCTCTGATCACACAGGACTGCGATGTGTACGGCTGTAGAACACGCACGATCTGATCATACAGGACTGCGATGTGTACGGCTGTAGAACACGCACGATCTGATCATACAGGACTGCGATGTGTTCGGCTGTAGAACACGCACCCTATGATCATACAGGACTGCGATGTGTACGGCTGTGGAACACGCACCCTCTGATCATACAAGACTGCGATGTGTACGGCTGTAGAACACGCACGATCTGATCATACAGGACTGCGATGTGTACGGCTGTAGAACACGCACCCTCTGATCATACAGGACTGCGATGTGTACGGCTGTAGAACACGCACCCTCTGATCATACAGGACTGCGATGTGTACGGCTGTAGAACACGCACCCTCTGATCATACAGGACTGCGATGTGTACGGCTGTAGAGCACGCACCCTCTGATCATACAGGACTGCGATGTGTACGGCTGTAGAACACGCACCCTCTGATCATACAGGACTGCGATGTGAAAATAGATGACCACAAATAGTGAAATTACTGCAAATTGTGTTTACCTAGTCAGTCAGTCCATCCATATGTACTCAAGGAACAAGACATTACATTTTTCAACAGTTTATTTGAACGGTGACGCCATCTTACCACGATGTTTGACATATAGTTGTTATATTGTTTTATTTTTTGTTACTGTTTGGAGTCACTAGTGATTCTGTTATTGTGACAGATCTCTGTCACTGGCACCTCTCTCCTCGTGTTCTCCTTCTACTATTCTATCAACATCTAGACTGCTTCCCTACCACTGTCTTCTTGAATGTCCTTGGCTGTTACCATCATTCTCACTTCCTGACAAGTTCAGTGACAGGCTTGTCAATCAACATACAGCTCTCCCTGACCAGTCCAGTGACAGGCTTGTCAATCAACATACAGCTCTCCCTGACCAGTCCAGTGAGGGGCTTGTCAATCGGTACACGGCTCTCCCTGACCAGATCAGTATTGAGCTTGTCAATCGGCACACGGCTCTCCCTGACCAGATCAGTGACGGGCTTGTCAATCGGCCCTCGGCTCTCCCTGACCATATCATTGACGGGCTTGTCAATCGGCACACGGCTCTCCCTGACCAGATCAGTTACGGGCTTGTCAGTCGGCACACGGTTCTCCCTGACCATATCATTGACGGGCTTGTCAATCGGCACACGGCTCTCCCTGACCAGATCAGTGACGGGCTTGTCAATCGGCCCTCGGCTCTCCCTGACTAGTCCAGTGACGGGCTTGTCAGTTGGCACACGGCTCTCCCTGACCATATCAGTGATGGGCTTTTCAATCGGCACACGGCTCTCCCTGACCAGATCAGTGACGGGCTTGTCAATCGGCCCTCGGCTCTCCCTGACTAGTCCAGTGACGGGCTTGTCAGTTGGCACACAGCTCTCCCTGACCAGATCAGTTACGGGCTTGTCAGTCGGCACACGGTTCTCCCTGACCATATCATTGACGGGCTTGTCAATCGGCACACGGCTCTTCCTGACCAGATCAGTGATGGGCTTTTCAATCGGCACACGGCTCTCCCTGACCAGATCAGTGACGGGCTTGTCAATCGGCCCTCGGCTCTCCCTGACTAGTCCAGTGACGGGCTTGTCAGTTGGCACACAGCTCTCCCTGACCAGATCAGTTACGGGCTTGTCAGTCGGCACACGGTTCTCCCTGACCAGATCAGTTACGGGCTTGTCAGTCGGCACACGGTTCTCCCTGACCATATCATTGACGGGCTTGTCAATCGGCACACGGCTCTCCCTGACCAGATCAGTGACGGGCTTGTCAATCGGCACACGGCTCTCCCTGACCAGTCCAGTGACAGGCTTGTCAGTCGGCACACGGCTCTCCCTGACCAGTCCAGTGACGGGCTTGTCAATCGGCCCTCGGCTCTCCCTGACTAGTCCAGTGAGGGGCTTGTCAATCGGCACACGGCTCTCCCTGACCAGTCCTGTGACGGGCTTGTCAATCGGCCCTCGGCTCTCCCTGACTAGTCCAGTGACGGGCTTGTCAGTCGGCACACGGCTCTCCCTGACCAGATCAGTGACAGGCTTGTCAATCGGCACACAGTTCTCCCTGACCAGATCCGTGACGGGCTTGTTAATCGGCACATGGCTCTCCCTGACCAGATCAGTATTGAGCTTGTCAATCGGCACACGGCTCTCCCTGACCAGATCAGTATTGAGCTTGTCAATCGGCATACGGCTCTCCCTGACCAGATCAGTGTTGAGCTTGTCAGTCGGCACACTGCTCTCCCTGACCATATCATTGACGGGCTTGTCAATCGGCACACGGCTCTCCCTGACCAGATCAGTGACGGGCTTGTCAATCGGCACACGGCTCTCCCTGACCAGTCCAGTGACGGGCTTGTCAATCTGCACACGGCTCTCCCTGACCAGTCCAGTGACGGGCTTGTCAGTCGGCACACGGCTCTCCCTGACCAGTCCAGTGACGGGCTTGTCAATCGGCCCTCGGCTCTCCCTGACTAGTCCAGTGAGGGGCTTGTCAATCGGCACACGGCTCTCCCTGACCAGTCCAGTGACGGGCTTGTCAATCGGCCCTCGGCTCTCCCTGACTAGTCCAGTGACGGGCTTGTCAGTCGGCACACGGCTCTCCCTGACCAAAATAGTGACGGGCTTGTCAGTCGGCACACGGCTCTCCCTGACCAGTCCAGTGACTGGCTTGTCAATCGGCACACGGCTCTCCCTGACTAGATCAGTGACGGGCTTGTCAATCGGCACACGGCTCTCCCTGACTAGATCAGTGACGGGCTTGTCAATCGGCACACGGCTCTCCCTGACCATATCATTGACGGGCTTGTCAATCGGCACAGGGCTCTCCCTGACCAGTCCAGTGACGGGCTTGTCAATCGGCACACGGCTCTCCCTGACCAGATCAGTGACGGGCTTATCAATCGGCACACGGCTCTCCCTGACCAGATCAGTGACGGGCTTGTCAATCGGCACACGGCTCTCCCTGACCAGATCAGTGACTGGCTTGTCAATCGGCACACGGCTCTCCCCGACCAGATCAGTGACGGGCTTGTCAATCGGCACACGGCTCTCCCTGACCAGATCAGTGACAGAATCACACAGAGCTACGATCTTTATCTGCAATGTTGTAAGAATATGTGATTTGAGAAGATTGAAGCTGCGTAGCCTGGGGAAATCCCCAGTTTGCAGTGGTTCCTGGTCCTGCTTGCAGAACCAAGCAGAGAAAATGGGAGAAAAAAACAAAACATGGGAAAAAAACCTTCACTGATGAAAGTATAAGACCCAATCTACCCTGGACGTATGTTTGTACTCCTGCTTGTCCCACTTATTCTCTAGTTGGAGTAACTGCTGCTGCATTAACAAACAATCCTCTTGTTTTTGACAGCAGGAGAAGTTACTACAAATACTGCTTAGTTACGTGTCCTGAGCACTGAAATCTGGATCACAGCAAGTCATTGTCTGACCACATTTTCCACCCTCGACATCTGATAGTAATGACTATTTATATGTTCATCGGTTCATGTATGGCCTGTACATGCTGCGGTTTGAGGACAGTTAGGTCTACAGCGTCCTAGGTTTATGGAAACATGGATGGGCACACTTGGCAAATGGTTCCAATGAAGTCTCTGGACTAGACTGAGAAATCCAGATTTGTTGTTATTCTTATGTAAACCTCACTTATGGGACAGTATTATCAGATAGAGACAAATGGTTGAAGTTCGCTCCATAATTATTATTTTTACAGCAAAAAAGTTTTTGGAGAGTTTCTGCAACTATTTATATGAACTATGTACTTAAGATTTTTTCTCTCCTGTTGGGTGTAATGAGGGTTAATGAATCATTGGATCTTATTAATTGTCCCCACACTTTGCTGTCCGGCTGTTTAAGAGCCGATCTGTCTGATATCTATTTATCCTGCGTTAGTCATTGTAATCAGATGATTCTGGGATGTATGCGGAGGTACAGGGAGAAGCTTTATTACATTATAAAAGGGATTTATTACACTATAAATCGCAGTGTCACCAGGAAGTGGATTTGTTCTGTGTAAGAGCGTGTCTGACACAATCAGAAGGTAATACTGACAAAGATTAGATCAGTCAGTATCACATTTTATTAAAGGAAACCCAGGCCACCATTAAGTGGATGGACAGGCTGGCTCTTGTAGTACTACAAGTGCCACCATAACCATGTCTGCCAGGGCCTGCTGGCACTTGGGGAATTACCCACACATAAAAATAGGGGTCTGGGAATACTTTACACAAGTTTTTATTCAAATAGAAAGACAATTGTTGTCAGCACTTATCCTTAACACTGCATATTTGTGTATATCTAGCAAAATTAAAACGTCAGGTATTGGTTCATATTTTGATCAAAACATTTAGGCCTGCTTCCCAACATCAATTGTATCTTCTTGTATGCAGGTCTGACCTATATGCTTCAAACACCATTAAAGTGAAGTTTAAGCTTACAACAATGAGGATGAATACACTTATATCCCAACATTTAGATATGAGAAATCAGGACAAAATAAGCCCTGCCCCCGATCTGCCCAAACGGTACACCTGATCTGCCCTCTAGTGGGTGAAACTTGAGCGACTTTTTACAAGACGAGAATCAGGTCTATCCTGCCAAAATCGGGACAGTTTGTTTATATATATATATATATATATATATATATATATATATATATATATATATATATATATATAAATAAACCTTTCCGTAATATATAATGTATGTGGACCACCTGTGCCAACTATCACTAAATTTACTGAAAGGAAAAATGGAGTTGTTCAATCCAGAAACTATAAGGTCCATTTCCAGGAGTGGGGGGTGGTCATCACTCTTCCCAGTGAAGTGGGGGTCACAGTATTGTCAGAACACGGTCACTGGTCAGGTTGTACAGTGACGGGTACGAGCCGTCTACACTCTCATTGGATAATAGCTTTTCCTGTATTGCGCTCCAGCAGCCAATCAGAGCTCACCGATGGGGTAGCCACTTGTACCTGGTACTGTAGTGGAATCATCGCCTTGATCCCTACTGGTAATAAAGAGGACTGACGAGGTCAGGGTGGAAAAATCCTGGCACCTATAGTTTTGTTATTTCATGTGTAATTGGACGGTGTGATATGCTGGGTAGTTTTGCGTTATAGAATGTGTTGGAAGATTAGGAGAAGGCATTATTACATACGGTTCATTTGGACAGATATATAACATGCTGCATATTTACCGTAACGTCTTGTATTATATATTGGTCGGTCGAGGGTTTTGTACTGTATCCTGGACAGTTGGGGCGTGGAATATATGCTGGACAATTAGGGTGATGTACGATTGTGAATGTATAATATACTGCCTAATTGGGTCTGTAGTAAATGCTGAGCAATGGGGCCGTATTATACACTGGACAATAAAGAGCATCTGTTATATGCCGGACAGTTGGGTCCTGTATTGTATTAGGGGGATGTACAATCGTAATTGTATAACATGCTGATCAGTTGGGGCTGTATTATATACTGGACAATTGGGAGGTTCTGTTTTATACCATCCAACATCTCACAATACAGTCTGTCCAGCATATAATATTTTGGACAAATGGGGTCAGCGTTTCCTTTTGCTTTAGTCGTCTATAAAATTTCAGTAAAACATACCCAGAAGTTGTCCTCCTAGAGCCGTGTATCTCTGCAGACAGCCGTATTGTAAAAACAACTATATTTTCTCTCCATCACGTCTATTTACACTTAAACTTCCTCTCGGTTTCTTTCAGGCTGGTGCTGGACGGAGCTCCCATCATCGCCATCCACAAGGCAAGGTACTACAAGAAGAAGGACGGCTTGGCCCTGGGCCCCGGTCCGTTTGTGACGGGTTTGGAATATGCCACAGACACAAAGGCCACCGTGGTGGGGAAGCCGGAGAGGACCTTCTTCCTGGAAGCCCTGCGGGGTACAGGCTGCAGCCCGGAGCAGTGCGTTATGATCGGGGATGTAAGTTGGAAATGATGCCTGCAAATAATTACATGAAACACCCAGATAACTAATAGCAGCCGGTACTTGCTGCGGAACCACAAGGAAAAAGTTACAGAATTTAGCATCACAGAGTTTTTTGTTGCTACCCCAGTAAACACGGGGAGAACATGCAAACTCCACACGGATAAGGTCATGGTCAGGAATCGAACTCATGACCCCACTGCTGTGAGGCAGAAGTGCTAACCACTAAGCCACCGTTTCTTCTTTTGAGTATGGTAAGACGAAGGTCCCAAATCATTGTGCATTTGTAATATACATAATTTATGTGTTTGGTTAATTTGCTGCTAATCCATCAGTTCCCCAGCATATTGTTTTATTGGTTTTTGACATTTTTATCAACAAGCTTCCAATCTGATATCCATCCTTATGTCAAGACTGTACAAGAGAAATCTGAAACATTGATACAATAGTGACCTCTTGTGGGCTAACCTGGTAACTACCTTTATGTCTAGAAGCTATGGAAGACCCATTGAAACTGGGTGTACTATTGCTCTGTGGAAGTCGAGATGAAGAGGGTCTCGGCCTTTACTTTTTGTGTGGATCAAACAGTAAAGGATTATTGTAAAATCGATGAGCACCATTGTATTCTTGCATGAAAGGAGAACTTTAGTCCAGTACATTCCTCCTGTAATTAGCTATACCCCTGGAATCCAGGTGTTTCATCGACATGTCATTTAAAAATAAATAAATATAGAAGACAGCATGGCGTTGCCTTTACATCATGTATGTACTTGTTGCCAGGAAAGAAAACCAGTTTAAACAGTATTTTACCAGGACATTCATTGGAAATACTTAATAATTTATCAATTAGTGACATCTGTCAAATATATAATTAATCTCGCTCCTTCTCACAGGACTGCAGGGATGACGTTGGAGGAGCGCAGAACACGGGCATGTTGGGGATACTAGTAAAAACTGGTGCGTATCCTCAGACGTAACAGCTACTTGCATTATAAATCCATCCCAACTCTACTGTGCAATAAGACATTACGAACTCGGCTGGGAATATTTAATAATATTATGTTATGGGTACAAATGTGCTGTAACCCAGGCCCACCAATCGGATGGGTGCTGTAACCCAGGCCCACCAATCGGATGGGTGCTGTAACCCAGGCCCACCAATCGGATGGGTGCCAAAAATTGTCTGATACTTATTAGTAAAGACAGAACATTATAGCTACATAGAGCCGCGATGTAACGCAGCTGTTTATTACATTTTGGTGTAATACATGTGATATTCACAAAGCTAAAGAAATATTTTTTTTTCGTTTATGCTAAACAGGAAAATACAGAGACGGAGATGAAGCCAAAATCTCCCCCGCTCCTTATCTGACCTGTGACAGTTTTCCTCTGGCTGTGGATCACATACTGAAGAATCTCCTGTAAGACCCGCAGTCGCCTCCGTAAGGAATCGTTGTCACGTCTGTTCTCCTCCCAGGAATATTACGCAGCATCGACTCTCATTAAAGAACAGGGTCCCTCACAATGACATCACAGTGAGAGGGGCCCCGAGTACAAATAGAAGGACGGACAAGGTGACAGCGAGAGGTGCTTTATTAATTTATACTCTGTAAGGGGTTAGTTCCTAAAAAGAAAAAAATGCAAATCTGCAGTGACATACAGCTTGTACTTAGATATGTGACATTATTGTTTGTACGGTGGAGCAGCTCCTTGGAGACGTGAGCGGTCAGATTATCCATATAGTTATTAGATTGAGGTGGAGCCACTAGTCCTGAGCCCCGCCCCCCTCCGGCCATGTCACATCCCAGGGTGGAGTAGGGTAGATGTTTCCACCCGGAGGATATTGGTAACCACATAATATCATGATACTGGTCACCGATGTTCCAATCATATCACCTTACAGATCTGAAATCCAGCGAATCTCTGGACCTGCCAGTGGCGCAGGCCCAGTAAAGTGATAATAGGATCCCCGGCCCCCCACATCCCAGCCTAATGCACCATGACAATAATAATATTTTATTAGTCTTCCAAATAGTTCATACAGTGCAAAAAAATATGCCTTAATAAACTGTGTTACAAGCTGAACAGTCTCTTGTGTCCGTGTCACATTGTTGGTTAATCACTGGTGAAAACAGCAGCGACCGCGGTCCATAGGGGGAGGAAGGTTCCTCTGGGGCAGCTTGTTCCTCGGCTCGTCCGGCAGCTGTCCGGCGTCGTCGCTCACACAGACTCAAACTCCGTCTGCCAGGCGCTGTACTTCTGCGCCAGATTCTTAGCGGAGGGCTTAGTGTGCGCTAAAACCTCAAGAAAGTCTGACGTGGTGACTGTGTCCAGGTGAATAACCGGCATATCCTTACTCCCTGGAGAGAGACACAAACAACAATATTACGAATAAGCAGATAAAGCCGCTATCTCTTCCTTCCACAGTCTAACTATCAGTCTGGGTCTGATCGCTTGTCTTTGTTTCCCCTCCTCACATCATGTCAATGCCCCTGTTCTCACTGACATATCCTGATATACTCTGTGCTGCTGGGGGACCCTGCTCCTTCCACTATATAACTCTCAGTCTGTGGCTTCCTGCTGCCTCCATTCCCCTCCTCACATCATGTCACTGCCCCTGACACATGCAGCCCTGTCCTCATTCACAAAAGATCAACACATGTCTAAAATACTATGTGCTGCTGTGATCATTCCGATGATTTCATTGGCTGTAGGTTGCTCTATCCCCTCCCACATCAAACCCACACCCAGACAGATGTGCAATTAATAATAACACGGGGTAAGTTGGGGATTGAAGAAGAGAATAAAGGGCCTGATTCATTAAGGCAAGTAATTCTGGGATACACACGTCCATATTCAACTACAAGGAGATCTACAGAAACGTGTGTTGTTGACGTGTAGGTACGCTCTGCTTATACAGCACTTGTCTTATTGAGACAGACACAACACTGCAGGATACGTCCAATATATATGTGGAATATAAGGTCTCCGTAGACCACAGAGAAAACAAATCGCAGGTTGTCAGAAGTGTCCTTTACGTTCAAAGATTGATTGGATGTTGCTGCATTCACTGGCGTATAATCTGTTTTATGAGCCCGCGCAGCGCAATTTGCCGCAAAATACGGCACATACCGGCATTTACGTTGATTAATGAATCAGGCCCAAAATGCGCAGCTACCTCCGTATCAGTCGTCGCAGTACAGCGCCAAACCATTGTATCAGTGTTTATTACTTGGACCCTGCAGACACTCGTACTGATCCAGACCGTAAGCTTAGCTCGTATGGTTGTGTAAGACGCTGTCACGTACCTGGCTGGTGGCTCTCCAGTGCATTGAATATTTTCCTCACCGGCCTCATGGCGGCTTCTTTACAGACCAGTTTAATATCCGATCCTGAGTAACCTCCCGTTTCCTGACCACGGGACACAAGAAATCTCACATTCAATAACAACAACTCAATAAACATCACATTTTCTTGCTCTCAGATTCATCTCTAGATTCTGATTCCTTCAGCTCCCACTATCAGTGTAATGTCACATAACTGTCATTATAGAGGTGTTACGTCCTAGGTCCTTAACCTGCTGCGCGTCTACTACAAGGTTTATCAGAGATATTCAATGGGAACCTCAGTCTGTTAAGTATAACGCAAGATAATGTGAAATGTATAAGTAAGGAATAAAACGGATACAAAGCTAGGGGCACTTTTAAAACATTTAAATGCTTGGTATAGATTTGGGGGCACTTTGAATACATTTACACACAATGGGGGTATCTAGTATAAAAACTAACACACTTTAGGGGGGGTACTTGATAAATATTTACCATCACAGGGGAAATGTTTAAAAAAAAAAGTTGACAAACCGTTCTCTATCGCTGCTAGTCACATTTACGAATACATTACATAGAGGGTTAAAAGAAGTTATCTGCAAAGTGTAGAGAGAGGTTTTTCTCCTGAGGGAAGTGGCTTCTCTTGCAAACCTGTCTATACGGCTCCATAAAAATCACAAGGATTTAGGCATACTGCTTTTATACAGGTCTCAGATATCCAAGATCATTTCTATTACCCATAATAATTTATAGTAGGGGCTGTATTGTTTATTATAATCACCAATGACCTCAGAGCTAACTGTATCCACAGATCTTATTTACAGTTGTCTATATATTACCATCTCTTGTATCTTTTATTTACATAAACATTGGTACGTAACAGCTTTCAGTACATCCTGTGGCAGTCCCTGCAGTAGTCCCACATCCCACTGGAAACACCATTATTGTTCTTTTTGTCTTTTCAGATAAGACCCTCTAATATGTCCTGTCCTAAAAACTCCAGCCCCCGTATCTATCTGGACCAACCCCCTTCCCAACTGTAGATAGAGGTACATTAAACAAATATCTGAAACTGCAGTAAAAAACAGGGGAAAGGGGGTGTAGAAGGAACCACTGAGGACCCCTCATGACTGCCTGTTGTGTGTAAACAAAATCACTATCTCCTACAGAAATGTTTGACCCCAAAGATAGAAGATGAAATCAGACAGTACTCTCACGTTTACTTTCCTGTACACAACACAAATAAAGAAAACCAATTGAGGTTACTATCCCTTTAAATAATCCCTGATATATCTTTGCGACACCCTCTCTGGGTTATAGAACATCTATTTCCGCAAGAGTCAGGGGGACATGGAGGTCTTACCTCTCCCAGCACACTGTACTCTAGCTCGGTCCTCAGCTCCACTCCGCCGCTGTTACTCACGGGAGGCAGCCAGTGTCGGATCATGGACTCTCTGGCCTCTTTACACGGCAAATCCACCAGGATCCTCTTCTCCAGCCGCCGTAACATGGCGCAGTCCAGCTCCCTGACACACAAAGATTTACATTCCTCTTATATCATTATTCTCAGTGTGTTCCTGATGAAGCATATTGTATAATATGTTGTATCTCTAACCATTGTTTTGTGACCGGGATAACCTTACAAAATGACTCCACAATGTTTATTTTATGTTTGCGGCAAACTACCCATCGCAGTCCAGCTTAATCCTGAAACAGAGGCCGACACCAGCAGCCGGGTATAGAGAGGGAATGTGATAAATAATACCCACCAGCGATGGGGAAACCGAAGAGGAATTAGTAACACTGATCCTGCCTCATTTTATAAACCTGCAGTTACTCTCATTCATTGAACTCTGAGAAGGCGATTCCATACTACAATAATGGACTATGAGAGTAGATCCTGTTTTCTTTTTAACAAAGAAAATCAACAGGGCTGGGTACTCTCAAGTGATGAGAATCCCACCAGCGAATATCTATTAAAAAATCATCATTGGCCAGCAGTATATATACTATGCAGATTATCAGATCCCTAATAAGTCCTGTTCTTCCCTCCATTCCAAAACCCATCTTCAATTAGTTCCACAGTGTTTCAAAATCATTAGTCTGATGGTGAAATTCCAACAGGAAACGCCAGATTTCGGGACGTACGCGATACTCTGATCTCATACGACAGTGATCCGTCTTTTTACTCTCAGCCTGGAACATGGGGTGACGCTGGAATTGTAAAGAGGGTAACAGGAGATAATAAATGGATTGAATTATATAATGAAAAGCACGGAACACTGAAACATGTCGCCGTTCCGCAACACAGGATGGAACAGAATCGGGTCGATTTACACCAGTCCATCTCCAGGACTCACATGCAAACTCCTATCCAGCGCAAATTCTGCTCGGCCATAGGAAACTGCAAGTAAAGTGATCGCAACTGTGATCACCTTACTGTAAACTAATCTCCGGGACATGATTCTATCGGAGCCACTGCCTCAACTGAACAATTTGAATAAATAGACACGTTAAATCACTTTTTTCGTCATTGCGATATGAAATGGTGACCAACGTTATAGAAATAGATCCCGTCGTTTCTCAGGACTTGCCGAGACTGGGAAAATATAAACAATATTCTATTCCCATTTTTCCATGAGCGATTCCGATGGAGTCTTATAGTATTATAAGTTACATTTTGGCTTAATGTTTATAACGGTACTATGCTACATGTTTATGGATTTGTTTCTAAGGGATTTTCCACCAACTAATATATCCATCTTGTTACTCATTTACTCCATGATTTAGGAAACCGCAACTGCTAATTCTGTAGGGAATTCCGACCTGCTGGCACAAGACCCCCACAATTCTGCAAGTAAATATTTTTTAACACAATCTACAACACCTCTGCTGAAAAACAGAAACACAACTCATATCTCTAGGCTAATACATAATCACTGGTTGTCACAACATCAAAAGAATACAAATAGAATTTTAATAAAATTGCCAAAAATTCACATGCAAAAAAATAACTAAATAAAAATTGTTAGAATGATGAAACGGAAAAAAAATATCAAACTCAGTGATCATTCTGTACTTTCCGATGCTTTTAATATGTATATTTGTGACATAAGATTATACAGAGATCAGAGAGGTCGAAGTGCAGCTGAGTTCTTATCCCGTGCAGTAAAAGATCAGATCGCACATGTGCAAAAAGATATAAATCAGATTACGGCCACCCTGCTACACTTATCCTGTACTCCTGCCAGTTTAAGTACTCTACACTTGGAAGTTAAACCCCCTTCTTAGCTAAACCATAGTAAATAACTTGGATATAAAGTCAGAGAGCTTTTTAAATACTGGCATATGGTAGCTCTGAGTTTATTAAAGATTATTTTTCCTGGCCAGAAGGAATAAACACTAAAGTGGAGACAGAGCTCACAATTAATCTTTAAATGTTTTAAGCAAAACGAAGGCCCTTTCTGTTCATCAGCGCTTAGAGGCAGCGGAGATGTGGTCACATGACGTCGTCCTGTTCTCTTACCAAGGCAGATTGGAAGCAGCTAAAACAAACACCAGATCGTCTGATCGCGACAAGCCGTCCATCTGGACCAACAACTCCGTCTTCATCCTGAGGCTTCCCTCGTGTTCACCCCTGGTGGGAAGGAATGCGGCACTCGTGTGATTGGAAGCAAGAATTATTTTTTATAAAGTACACTCAAAATTTTAGATAGAACAGTACATAGGTCAAATATAATATTCAGGTTTCTAAAGTGGTCTTAATCGTAGAATTGTCCTAAACATAACTAAATATACATAAACATAAATTCACTTTATTTTAAGTTTAGATTCAACACCACTTCTTTACGAGTGGTAAGTTTACACTAAAGATCTAAGCTTGACAGTTAAATTATTTGTGATATCACTGGTCCCTTGGTCACATCACTCATCCCCCAGTCGTACTAGTACCTCAGTCACATCACTGGTCCCTCGGTCATGTACTAGTTCCTCAGTCATGTACTAGTTCTTCAGTCACGTCACTAGTTCCTCAGTCATGTACTAGTTCTTCAGTCATGTACTAGTTCCTTAGTCATGTACTAGTTCCTTAGTCACGTCACTAGTTCCTCAGTCATGTACTAGTTCCTTAGTCACGTCACTGGTTCCTCAGTCACGTCACTTGTCCCTCAGTTATGTACTAGTTCCTCAGTCACGTCACTGGTCCCTCATTCACGTCACTGGTCCCTCAGTCACGTCACTGGTCCCTTGGTCATGTACTAGTAACTCAGTCACGTTACTGGTCCCTCAGTTACATCAGTGGTTCCTCAGTCACGTCACTGGTCCCTCAGTCATGTATTAGTTCCTCTGTCACGTCACTGGTTCCTCAGTCATGTACTAGTTCCCCAGTCACAACATTAGTCCCTCAGTCACGTCATTAGTCCCTCAGTCACATCACTGGTCCTTCAGTCATGTACTAGTTCCTCATTCACGTCACTGGTCCCTCAGTCACATCACTGGTCCTTCAGTCATGTACTAGTTCCTCATTCACGTTACTGGTCCCTCAGTTACATCAGTGGTTCCTCAGTCACGTCACTGGTCCCTCAGTCATGTACTAGTTCCCCAGTCATGTACTAGTTCCTCAGTCACGTCACTGGTCCCTCAGTCATGTATTAGTTCCTCTGTCACGTCACTGGTTCCTCAGTCATGTACTAGTTCCCCAGTCATGTACTAGTTCCTCAGTCACGTCATTAGTCCCTCAGTCACGTCACTGGTCCTTCAGTCATGTACTAGTTCCTCATTCACGTCACTGGTCCCTCAGTCACATCACTGGTCCTTCAGTCATGTACTAGTTCCTCATTCACGTTACTGGTCCCTCAGTTACATCAGTGGCTCCTCAGTCACGTCACTGGTCCCTCAGTCATGTACTATTTCCTCAGTCACGTCACTGGTCCCTCAGTCACATCACTGGTTCCTCAGTCACGCCACTGGTTCCTCAGTCACGTCACTGGTTCCTCAGTCACGTCACTGGTCCCTCAGTCATGTACTAGTTCCTCAGTCACGCCACTGGTTCCTCAGTCACGTCACTGGTCCCTCAGTCATGTACTAGTTCCTCAGTCACGCCACTGGTTCCTCAGTCACGTCACTGGTCCCTCAGTCATGTACTAGTTCCTCAGTCACGTCACTAGTCCCTCAGTCATGTACTAGTTCCTCAGTCACGTCACTGGTTCCTCGGTCACATCACTGGTCTCTTGGTCATGTACTAGTTCCTCATTCACATCACTGGTTCCTCAGTCATGTACTAGTTCCTCAGTGACGTCACTGGTCTCTCAGTCACATCACTGGTCCCTTGGTCATGTACTAGTAACTGAGTCACGTTACTGGTCCCTCAGTGACATCAGTGGTTCCTCAGTCACGTCACTGGCTCCTCAGGCATGTACTAGTTCCTCAGTCACGTCGCTGGTTCCTCAGTCATGTACTAGTTCCTCAGTCCTGTACTAGTTCCTCAGTCACGTCACTGGTCCCTCAGTTATGTACTAGTTCTTCAGTCACGTTACTGGTCCCTCGGTCATGTTTCTAGTTCATAGTGAATTGATAGGTGATATCTCATGAATTATGGTTTAATTGTTTTTTTTTTGTGAATCACCAAGAGCTCTATATATCAAAATCACAGAGATATGGAAGATTTTCTATCTCTGCAGCTATACAATTAAAATGTTGTGGTGACAGCTGAGTGATGCTCATTTCCCCAGCAACACTGGCAGTGGTAAGTGTGATGTTACCCCTCCGCCAGGCCAGTGTGGGAGCGAGAACCGGATTGCTGGTTAATGCAGGCACAGAACTGGACGCCCTAATCCAGGCTTCCAGTTCAACTTTCAATAAAAAAAAAATATATATATATTTTTTTTCTCTATTTAATTTATTTGTTTTTAAATTCAATAATAAAGCATTTTTGCTGTTGCAGAGTAATAGCGATAGGAGGACAGTGGTGGTATTTGAACCACCACTGTCTAAGAATATAATCATAATTTATTTTAAATGAATTCTACCAACCCCGGTCCTGCTCCTCTCTGGCTCATCACGGACTCCAGTTCATCCAGGAATATGGTGGACGGCGCGTGGTATCGGGCAAGTTCAAACAACACCTGCGTAGCGGGAGGAATTTCATACATATCTATACACCGTTATGCTGTAAGTGCATCTGTCATTACACATCATGTGACTTTATTACACATAATTCCGAGAGAGGCGAATGTGAGACCCCTCTGGTATCCAGGATGGAGGTTCCCCCCCCTATTTGTGAACTATAACAGTAACTGCATCTACGCAAGATGAGTAGTGTGTTCATTTTTTAATCAAAACATTTATAGAATTTATTAATAAGTAACAAAATTTTTACCCCATGTTTTTAATACTAATGAATTTAAGGTCATTAAAAAAAATTGTTTTAACCAACTACGTTTTAAGAGAATTTTATAGAATATATTACTCCTTTTTCACGTTTGACTCCACTTTCAATCTGCTCTATCTAGGAGTTCCGGGCAGTTCCACGTCTTCCTGTCTCTTCTAATAGTCAGTGGTGGATTATAATATCCTAGGACAATGGGGCCTTTATCCATAAAACAAATAAAGTGTACTGTGCTCTATTGGTACATTATACAATAAGAATAGAATTTCATTAATTATACTTTAGCCTACAGCACTTTATTTGTTTTGGGGATATTTTGTAATATTGGTTAAATTGGGTGTTAACCTAAGATGTATATCGCTACAATTGGAGGTAGCGTAAGGGAATCTTAAACATTTGTTTATTACTCAATGGGGCCTTTATGTCTGCAGGAACCGTGGATAGGGAAACCCCAGGGGACAGGGGTATAAATAGGGGGACAACAATGGTCTTACCCGTACAAGTTTCTCGGAATCCCCCCTCCACTTGCTGACGATGGTAGAGGCGGAAATGTTAAAGAACGTGGTGTTACATTCTGTGGCCACTGCCTTGGCCAGTAAGGTCTTCCCTGTACCTAGGACACAACACAAAGGCTGGGTACACACTGGGCCGATGATTGCACAAAAAACCTCCAATCAGCCAACAACCGACCATTTGGTCAGATATCGTGTAAGTGTGTAGTGACACCATGATCTAAAGTCGTCCCAAACTGCCGATCATTGTTTCATTTGGTTGGTCGTACTGTTTAATATTTTGCGACCAACCACCGACCTATCATGTAGTGTATACACTCATGCTCACGATCTCCATAGAGTTTACAGCAGGCCTGTCCAACCTGCGGCCCTCCAGATGTTGTAAAACTACAAGTCCCAGCATGCCCTTCCAGCTATCAACAGGTTGTCTACTGGCAAAGCATGCTGGGGCTTGTAGTTTCACAACACCTGGAGGGCTGCAGGTTGGACAGACCTGGTTTACAGAGTCCGGCTCTTTTCAGCCGATGCCAGCGATGAATGTCCCGGTGAATAAATGTAGAGAGTGCTGTAGAAGGAATAATTCATTTGTTCGCTCTGAGACAGAATGTTTTGTTTCAGAATAACAGAAGCTAACGAATTTCGTTTGGACATGTGGATAGCTATAGCAAGGCGGTTTAATCAGTGTGACAATGTGACAATAATGAATGAATATTGTGCTGTCATTCTCTGAAGACTAGAGGACCAGATGAAGGACCAGATCTGAAGGTAAATCGGGTCAGTGTATGGATGAATCGTCAGACTGATCGGACCTTCAGTCGTAGGTTCAATCGTTTGAGATAAAACAGATACAAATAGTGGGGGATCCGCGCTATCCACGTGTGGGATGAAAATAGGCAGCCAGAGGAACAAACAGAAGGGGTGGTCTCAAACCCCTAAGAGATACAACAACAATGGATTCCCCAGCGCGATAGAAGGATGGAAAGAAAGAGAAGGGGGGGAAGGGAAAAATGGTAGTTGAAATTGCGAAGTAGGAATGATATATTGTATATGATTGTAACAGTGTAAATAAAGTGGACTCACTAATGCGAAAAAATAGGGAAATCTCAATATGGTATATGTATAACAATGAATGTAGCAGGGGTAAACAAAGTGAACTTACTAATACGAACAGCAAAAATATGTTTCAATGTGGTGAAAATATCCGTTGATGATGTGGAGTGTAAAAGGTACTAAAAGGTAGAACACAGTCCAAAGTGGCAGCCACTAATAAAAATATATTATATGCAAAAAATACCAAACAATGAATGTTAAAACAGGAATCTGGGAAGGTTGGGTAGTGCACTTACCTCCCTCCCCAGAAGATGTATCCAGATAATCCTTTCAGAGGTCCTTCTTTCACTCAGCGATCCCACTCCTGGAGAATGTGTACTCCAGACGTGATGACTGAGTAGCAGTCTAGAGGTCCCCGCAAAGAAAGCTACTAGTAGTGCTAAAAACAAAAAACCAAGAAGTGTGTAGGCAGACTAATGCTTCTCCGTGTGGGGGATCACTTTCCAGGCAGCGGTCCCGCTCCTAGGTGTTGCGTGATCCTCACAGCAGCCGGAAAGCAAACACTAGGTCCGCGCATGCGCGTTGAAACCGTCGGCGATACTGCTGAATTAAAAAAATGTTCTGTATGTTCAAAAGGAATGCAGACACTTCCCTTTATCACTACATTCAGTAGGGACTTTAAGAATATTGAACGGATTTTTAAAAAACATTGGCATATACTCCTAGGGGATAAAGATCTCCAATATTTACTACCTCCTAAACCTGCCTTTGTTTATAAAAAATCAAAAAAAAAAAAAATCAGAAAACCTGAAATTCAGGCTGGTTAAAAGTGGGGATGCCCCAACAACTGTCAGTAAAGGTACCTGGCTAAATGATAACACTGCAGGTTTCTATTATTGTAACCGCTGTGCGGCATGTAAAAGGTGTAAAATCAAACAGACTAAATCAGTCACCACCTTTGCCTCCAACACTACAGGAGAAGTTTTCTCAATTAAAGAAAGAATTACATGTGACACATCGGGCGTCATTTACCTACTTTCCTGTCCATGTGGCAAACAATATGTAGGGCGTACCATCAGAAAACTTACAGTGAGAATAGCGGAACATCAACGCAATATTCTTAATGAGATCCAAACACACAGCGTATCAGAACATTTTTCACTATGTCATGATCATGACCCCTCAGGATTGAGCTTTCTAGGTATACACAAAGTAAAGAAACCATGGAGGGGAGGGGACTTCATTAGGCTGATTTCCCAACATGAATCCAGATATATATACACCTTGAAGACCCTGGCCCCACGGGGTCTGAATATCGACTTTGAATTAAACCACTTTCTTTAACACCTCCTTTCTAACAATGTATAGCTACGTATTACGACCACCTGCATTATCTATGGCTGGTTTTATTTTTATTTTTATTTATTTATTTTTATTTTTATTTCTAATTTCTAATCTTTATTATTATTATTTTTTTCATCTATTTTAGTTTATTGAGGTTCATTCCTTATTTTTTACATCTTTACACTTTATCTCTATCCCCCCCTTTCCTTCCTTTTATATTTTTATATGCATACAGTATACATTAGTTAGTGATTTTTATGAGTGTAGTGGTCTGGCTGTGCTATGGTGATTATTCACTCTTGGCTTTGAGAAGAGGCCTAGGGAGGGATTTACTACTTGACAGGCAGGAAACTCAACCAATGAGAAATACCTGTACTAAGTACTGGCCAGTATTTAAATACCCATTTATCCACCCCATACCATCACTCTTTATTTTCCCTGAAGAAGCCCCTATTGGGGTGAAACGCGTAGGATAACACTTTGACATTGTCTGCATTCCTTTTGAACATACAGAACATTTTTTTAATTCAGCAGTATCGCCGACGGTTTCAACGCGCATGCGCGGACCTAGTGTTTGCTTTCCGGCTGCTGTGAGGATCACGCAACACCTAGGAGCGGGACCGCTGCCTGGAAAGTGATCCCCCACACGGAGAAGCATTAGTCTGCCTACACACTTCTTGGTTTTTTGTTTTTAGCACTACTGGTAGCTTTCTTTGCGGGGACCTCTAGACTGCTACTCAGTCATCACGTCTGGAGTACACATTCTCCAGGAGTGGGATCGCTGAGTGAAAGAAGGACCTCTGAAAGGATTATCTGGATACATCTTCTGGGGAGGGAGGTAAGTGCACTACCCAACCTTCCCAGATTCCTGTTTTAACATTCATTGTTTGGTATTTTTTGCATATAATATATTTTTATTAGTGGCTGCCACTTTGGACTGTGTTCTACCTTTTAGTACCTTTTACACTCCACATCATCAACGGATATTTTCACCACATTGAAACATATTTTTGCTGTTCGTATTAGTAAGTTCACTTTGTTTACCCCTGCTACATTCATTGTTATACATATACCATATTGAGATTTCCCTATTTTTTCGCATTAGTGAGTCCACTTTATTTACACTGTTACAATCATATACAATATATCATTCCTACTTCGCAATTTCAACTACCATTTTTCCCTTCCCCCCCTTCTCTTTCTTTCCATCCTTCTATCGCGCTGGGGAATCCATTGTTGTTCAATCGTTTGAGATAACACGTCGGTCGGAAAATTCTCTAGTGTGCACCTAGCCAAACACTATAGAACAATCACTCACACATAAAGCGATGAAAGATAATGAACACCCAAAAAAAAGTCATTTATAAAAACCATTTCCTGCTTATCCGATTCTACAAGGAACTAATCACCTGGCAGCATTTGCGGAGAAGCATAAACTCATCGCCCGATGGGTGGCAGTTCCTTACAGAGTACAGAGCGGGCGCCTTGTGCAAAAACCAAACTTAAATAACTAAACTAAAACTAAAATAAGATAAGAATCAGGGAAAAAGCTGTAGTAGCTAGGGCATGGTCTGAGCAGCGATTAGGTGTGAAGTGCGCAGTGCAGAACACGTATGCACGCAGTACGCTTGGTAACGAAGATCCACTTTGTTTCTACAAGGGCAGCCATTTTATAATATCTCACACTACACATCTATCTAATCTTACTGCAGATGTTATTTCTGTAACGATTTCACCAACAACTGAAAGTCCCGATGATCACACAGATTCATGTGTACACACCTTCACGACTTATCTTCAGATCTGTGATCTTCATCTCTCATAACCATCTGCTGAAAAGATGGTGACTCTGTACAGTCTATAGATATCTGCCTACACTGCTGGTGGTGACTGCGTACACACTGCCACATTTGTCCAAAATCTTTCCATCATCGAACGTGATTTTTAGGAAGTTTAGAACACTAAAGCAACAGATACAATGTGTCTAGGTATAATAAAACACGATCGCGGGAGCGTACACACTAATGCGATATCTGACTAAATGGTTGTGAATCTTTCTTTATTAAATAGGCCCCTGAGGGGGAGAAGCGACAACAAAGACAGTAACATTGCATCAATACTAAATATCTACCCACTATACGGTTACACATAACATGTAACTTATCCATCTTATTTCAGGGAGACACAGTGAGATGATTATATGTTACATAACACAATGTATTATACCTGGTGGGCCGTACAGCAGCAGCCCCTTCCAAGGAGATAGGATTCCCGTGAATAGCTGGGGGTACTGGAAACACAAAATATAAAATGTAAATGTAAAAATATTATATTTAATTTTTGATTAAAAGTTTACAGGGAGAAAGAGGTCTAGAAAGTATTACAGAGCGACATGAAGGGACTGGGAGCAGTAACCACCAGAAAGGCCGGTGATTCACTACATCTGACGTATGACGTATTCATATGAGCTGTGCAGAGATATCATCTGACAGGTGTGTGTTCTGCTCAAACTCGTACTTAGGTTTCCTCCTTTCTACGGAGACCCGCGCTGAATGTCATCTGCTACTTATCCACATCTCCAACTGAACATGGGATACATACATACATGACGTACTGAACCCGACATATATACATACACACATACAATCATCAAACCAGCTGCCTAATACTGTAAAGTCCCCTCGTGCCACCAAAACAGCTCTGACCCGTTGAGGCATGGACTCCACAAGACCTCTGAAGGTGTCCTCTGGTATCTGGCACCAAGATGATAGCAGCAGATCCTCTAAGTCCTATAAGTTGTGAGTTGGGGCCTCCATGGCTCGGACTTGTTTTTCCAGCACATCCCACAGATGCTCGATGGGATTGAGATCTGGGGAATTTGGAGACCAAGTCAACACCTTGATCTCTTTGTCGTGTTTCTCAAACCATTCCTGAACAATATCTGCAGTGCGGCAGGAGCATTATCCTGCTGGAAGAGGCCACTGCCATCAGGGAACACCGCTGCCATAAAGGGGTGTACCTGGTCTGCAGCAATGTTTAGGTAGGTGGTACGAGTTAAGGTAGCTTCCACATGAATGCCAGCAGAACATTGCCCAGAGCATCACACTGTCGCCGCCGGCTTGCCTTCTTCCCATAGAGCATCCTGGTGCTATCTCTTCACCAGGTAAACGACGCACACGCACCCGGCCGTCCACATGATAAAAGAAAACGTGACTCATTGGACCAGGCCACCATCTTTAATTGCACTTTCTGTGGTGGACACAGGTCAGCACGGGCACTCTGACTGGTCTGCGGCTACACAGCCCTATACACAGCAAGCTGCGATGCTCTGTGTGTTCTGACACCTTTCTATCACAGCCAGCAGTAACTTTTTCAGCAATTTGTGCTACAGCAGCTCTTCTGTGGGATTGGACCAGACGGGCTAGACTTCACTCCCCATGTACATCAATGAGTCTTGGGCACCTATGACCTTGTCATCGGTCCACCAGTTGTCCTTCCTTGGACCACTTTTGGTAGGTACTAACCACTGCATACCAGGAACACCCCACAAGACCTGCTGTTGTGGAGATGCTCTGACCCAGTCGTCTACCCATCACAATTTGGCCCTTGTCACGGTCGCTCAGATCCTTACACTTGCCTATTGTTCCTGCTTCCAACACATCAACTTCAAGAACTGACTGTTCCGTTGCTGCCTATTATATCCCAACGCCTGACAGGTGTCATTGTGACAAGATAATCAGTGTTATTCACGTCACTTGTCAGTGGCTTTAATGTTGTAGCTGATCGAGATATATATATATATATATATATATATATATTGTAATGATTAATCAGAGCGGTATAATTGTCTCACCCTAATGGGGTACACCACAGCCTCCTTCACCAATCGCTTGGCTGCGTCAAGCCCGATGATGTCATCCCACCGTACGCTGGGGTTTTGCAGATAGATGTCCTACAACAAAACACAAAGTATTTAGCATTAAATCAGAAATAATTCCTGGTGGAAAGTAAATATTCTACAGAAAACAGCATATTGTCTATTATTCAAAAACTGAATGTAGAGATGTTGTCTGAGGAGGCTGCGGACAGGAGCAGAACATATTATTTACACTGGAACTAAACTATAAAGGAGACTTTTCTTGTAATACTTTTGCTTGAATATGAGAACCTGTCTTACTCTGAAGTTGCTTACTCAGTGCCATATTTCCATAAAAGTCAGTCCCATATCCCTAGTCACTGACTTTAATCAATAAATAAAAACTGCAGCTATGTATTGTTAAGTGTTACAGAATCTGCTGGCACTATATAAATAATTGTAGATGATGTATGTTACAGCAGACTGCCGAGCCTGGAAAGCATCTAAGTAGCCCAGAACATTTCTCCCTTGTGAGCTTCCTACATCCCACTGACAGTGAGCTCCGACCGGCTTTACAGTGCACATGCCATGAGCTGTAACAGTGATCAGAAACCTTGGAAGGGATTCTCTATAGTGTAGGAGTTCTCTACAGTAACAGCACAGGATGGTAATTGTCGGAATGATTGATGCATTAGAGAGAGGGAGGAGCCAAACCGCAACGCATTGATCAATTATTAGTATTAACAGATTTCTATTTATTGTATCAGATCCAGTTCTACTTATAAGTGTAAATAGAATCTCACCCGGCTTATAACCGCCGCCAGTTCTCTCATCTCGCTGTTGGCTCCAATAAAGGCGCTGACCGGCTTCAGTAACCGCTCCTGGGGAATGACAAGAGGTAAGGCATATAATGTAACTGGAGTATTATAAGATCATCACCCACCGTCACTGTCTTATAATGTATGTGTAACTGCGTACTGCCTCTTCCACTCATTAGTGTATCTGGTGTCATTTTCAGTACGTTGTATTTGCTATCCGAGACCTGTACCCACCAGTGATATATTTCACATGTGTTAGATACACGTCTTTATTAGCGTTCAGATGCGGATTACAAATGCGTTCATTCTGCGTTTAAACAATGCATCGAACGCGAGTAAAAATGCGAGTATGTGGGTCATTGGAAACCAGTCGAAATGCGTTGTACTAGTACTACAAATGCGGGTAAAGGCATGTACTGTAACGCCTTGAATTTATATTCTGAGATTACAGGCCAGACATTCCATGCGTCACTGTACGTAATCTACCATCATCCTCTGTGTGAGCTGATGTAACTCATTATAGTATTTATAGAGCCTACAGCTCGACGTAGGGATAGGATCCTGATACGTGGATGAGATACATGAAGAAGCCGTATTCACAAGAGCAGCGGAAAGATTTTAAAAAAATTAAATAACAATAATAATTTGGTGCGTTCTGCATTATTTTGCCTCCACCTAATTTACATATAACACACCAACGGTACTAATATCCTGATAGTAGGAACGCAAAGTTATTACTATATAATCAGTTCAGATTAGATAACAATTAATGCCAAATTTAAGAAAGACCTTTTCCTCTTATGTGAATGAGTCATAAAACAAAAAAAAAAAAGAAGATATTTTGTGATTACGGCTTAAAATGGTGAAACAACCCATTAACAAGTAACCAGCACGATGCTGGATATGGTGTATTATATGTTTAGTAATATGAATTCCTGGTGAGAGGTCTGTGACCAGTCCCTTAGGATTATTCAGACATAGTAACGTGGTTATGTATAGATCGTCCGACTCACGGAGGGGTCAGGGTTGTAGTTTAGACTGTTCATAGCGATCTCATTGGATGATCCTTTTATGGCGTCCTGGATCATACCACGGAAGTCAATTATCTGGCCCTGGGAAATAAATAAATAAATGACAGAAAAGAAAAAATAAGAACACCATCCACTCCGTAACTAAAAAATATGATATGATAGAAGATGAAATAGTGGTTTATCTCATTACAAACGTATCTTCCCACAAAGATCCCTCTCAATTCGATGTCCACTGTCATTCTGACGATCATTTGGGCTGTTTTAGACTCAACTGCAAATGACTGAGGGTATATTTACTAAACAGCGGGTTTGAAATAGTGGAGATGTTGCCTATAGCAACCAATCAGATTCTAGCTGTCATTTTGTAGAATGTACTAAATAAATGACAGCTAGAATCTGATTGGTTGCTATAGGCAACATCTCCACCTTTTTCAAACCCACAGTTTAGTAAATATACACCCTGAGTGTACGAACCCAAATAGGCTGATTCCGATAAACACCAGGGGGTAAATGTATGAATCTCCGGATTCTTCATCTCCGGCATGTTCAGCCTCTTCAGCGCTTAAATTTAAAGCGGCGCTGCTTTGTAAAGGGAAGTTTCCCTTTACAAGGCAGCGCCGCTTTAAATTTAAGCGCTGAAGAGGCTGAACACGCCGGAGATGAAGAATCCGGAGATTCATACATTTACCCCCTGGGAGGAGATTTACTAAAGAGAAATTTTGAGAAAAATGGAAGTGTTCACCCTGTGTATTTCATCCCCCCTCCCCAAGTAATTCCCCCTCTCCCCCGTGTTATTCACCCCCCAGTTCCCCCTGTGTAATTTATTCCCCCTCGGACCCTGGTGATACCAGGAAACGTCCCTTCTCTACCCGCACTTCTATATGAGGTACGGAGCTTTGGGGGAGGTGGTATAATGACTTACAGATGGTGAGGAGAGTAGGGCAGAACTTTCTTTATTTAGCTCAAACGAATCCACCTCCCCCCCCCCCCCCAATCCACTAACTGTTGTTAGATGCGACCAGAGTGGATTGGGAGGATACAGAGGGAATTACGTTTCCTGACCATTTTCTCAATGGTCTTCTGCACCAAATGGAACATTTGTCCCTTTTGCCTATGGTCAGGTGGAGATGCCCATATATGCAGCGGGCTTACAGGCTCCCCCTGTAGGCGATGGCCCGTCACCTGGTCGTCTGGCCATTAGGGACTGGTCACCTGCGGGCAGCCTTATGGGCTCCGTTCCCCAAGATCTAAAGGGGGAGGGGGGTGACCCTGAGGTTCTCCATCCACCTGATCCTTACTGATGTGCCCTCCATGGCGAAACCCAGGGCAAAGGGACCCCCTAACCTTACCAAGGAGGGGTGAAGATCCTTGTCCCCTCAGGGACCTTATGGTCTGGGGATTGGGACAGAGAGACTCATCCCCATCCTGGGCTCACAAAAGAAATTCTACCGCTCCTTCCAGATATGGAATGAAGTCGGCTGCTCCCTCTTCCCATGTTATGTTCTCTTGTCATAAAACCCTTGGCGAGAACTATACGTCGTCCATCCTATTTCAGGGGAGTAACTGCAGGAGCCCAGGAGTATAGAGGAAGTCTCTTTGCAGATAACTTATTAATGATTATTTCTCCTCTGACATCCATCCATTCCCAGATGATTGTGTACCACACTGGGTAAACCCAATAACCCAGTGATATATTCTTATAATATCAATTCAATTTCAATTTAAATGTAAAATATTACTTTCAACCGTTATCACTGTTGAAGGTGCACCCTCACATATAGTACAATATGATACTAACAAGAGGGGAAGAGGAGTATGTTTAATGGGGCACTCATAGGGTTAGTTCACATAAAAAGATTAAACTTTATTAGTATTTTTTTAAAAACACAATAGTGTATAGAAACGTCAATCATTATTGAGAATCAACATAATTAGCGAAACAATTAAAAAATGCAAATGACATAATGAACCGGTGAATGGGATACAGTTAAAAAAGCAGAATGACTGCTAAACTGTGTCGCTATTAATAAAGATCTCTTGGAAAATAAGATTTTCCTTATATTAGTAACTCCTCAATTTCCAGTTGTTTCTGTCCAATTCAACAGACAATAGTAACCTCCTAATAAAGGATCTATCTTATTATGCAGTATTTCCCATCATAACCTATAACTGCTAAAAGATAGTATGCTAATTATAGATAATAAGTCCCCTGTTATTAATAATATGGTATTAAACGCTATAATAGGTTAATACTATGTGATTTAATTCAATAAATAGATTAAGACAGAAATAAAGAGATTTTGTGGTAAGGGAGCAGTGAACATAGAAACGCCTATGAGTGCCCCATTAAACATACTCCTCTTCCCCTCTTGTTAGTATCCATCCATTCCCTTCTGGAGAGAGCTGGTACCCTCTAACAGTGCTACATTCAATCATTATCTCTCCCCATATCCTGAATTCTCATCCCGCCCGTCCAGAAACTATTGTCCTCTCTTTTCTTTTACTACTGTACTGTTTTGTTTTTTAATTACTTTGATAAAATAAACACATTGATTTACAAAAAAACCTCATAAATATAGTTTAGTTTGATGTAAATCTCGCTGGTAGTTTATTTCTCTTGCATCTCACTGACCCTCCTTTGTGGTGCAGTTTGTCCTCTGTTTACTGCTGAAATATTTAGTCCAAATTCTACGACCTCGGGGGGGCTGCTGCTGCCGTTCTCCTGCAAAACGGAACAAGAATTAACAACGCAAAGTGAAGAGTAACTTATATTGTGCAAGATGGTTACAAAAACTTACAATATAATCTATGTGACTCAGATAAAGGACAATCCGAGGCCTAAATTATAGAACAGATATGAAAATGATCTTACAGCAAAAAATAAGTCTATGTGTAAATAAGGTTATGTACTAGGACAGTAGATAAATGTGACATTTATCTAGTTCTTTTCATAGTTAGCGGCGTGAAAGCCATTAAGCATCGATGACCCCCTTCGTTCATCATAAAGTAAAAGTAGACAGGATTTTGAAATTTTTATTGTTTGCACAATACACATTTCTACATAAAATGACAATTCTGCTTATGGTCGCTAGGACAAATAGCTGTATTTGCACATAGGAAAATGTGCTGCCCGTTCACCAATTCTCCAGCTAGTAATTCAGCCTTGCAATACATTCTAAAAAGGAATACTGGAGTTGTTGCCCATAGCAACCAATCAGATTGTAGCTGTTATTTATCTTGTACATTCTAGAACATGATAGCTAGAATCTGATTGGTTGTTATGGGCAACACCTCCACTTATCTTTTGTAGGTTTGATAAATCTACCCCTTAGTGTCACCTGAGTGATCATCTAATAGAGCCTCCATGTCTACTTCTAACTTCTTCAATTCCCTTTCAAGCAGGAAGTCTGTTGTGCGTATATAATGGCTTCCCAGGAAACTACCATTTCATGCCAAGATGGCAACCGAGATGATGCCCTTCTCATCCCTTACACCAGGTATTATACCAGGCTGGTGTTTGGGAGCCTGTTGCTTCTTCCTTGTCACCCTCAGTTACTTCTAAGACAGTGATGGACGACATGAAGTAAATGGAGGGGCCCAGGAGCGCCTCTCCAGCCATCAGACGGGCCACATCGCGGAAGGAGGGAGAGCACAGGGCGCTGTGCAGACGAGGTTACATGACGAGGAAGTCGTCTGCCCCCCTTTTCATAAGATCGGGAGTAGCCAGCGGGGGTAGGGGCACAAGAGAAGGCTCCGCGGGACGCAATTGCCCACAGCTGTTCTAAGAAGTGAAACATAAGTGCTGCTTCATCAATGATACACTCCTGAGCCAGCCTATCCCAGGCCTGATTCTCGCCTTGACCCTCTTAAGTCTATCCTCAATGCTGCTGCCACCTCATTTTTCTCTCCCGCCGCTCTATCTGCGGTCTCCCTCCAACAGTCACTACATTGGCTCCCCGTACCCTACAGAATTACATTTAAACTTCTCACCCTCACCTTTAAAGCTCTTAGTCAATCTTCCCCTCCTTACATCTCCAATCTCATCTCTACCTACACTCTTAGCCGTCCCCTCCGCTCTGCCTGTGACCGTCGCCTCACTACTTCACTGATCACCTCCTCTCACTCTCGTCTCCAGGACTTTGCCCGGGCTGCTCCCCAGCTGTGGAACGATCTTCCACGTTCCCTCAGGTTAGTATCTACGCTCAAAGGATTCAAGCGTGCCCTTAAGACTCATTTCTTTATTCAAGTCTATCAGTCCTCCTCCTAACTCCCTTGTCCTGGCTCTCTTCTCCAGTTAGTACCACCCTATTTGTGTCTCCCCCTTCCCTTTAGGATGTAAGCTCTCAGGAGCAGGGCCCTCTTTCCTTGTGTGCTCCTTCTACTATTCCTTCACCCTCTATACCTCTTGGCTGCTTCCCTAGCCCTGTTTTCCCTGTTTTATTAAGCTTCTGCCTTCTTCTCGCTGATTTCTACCATCCCTTACACTATCTGTCAGATATAATCTGATTTCCTTTACCCTGTCACCTGTGTTTGTATATATTTGTGTATCATGTTGTGTCTTGGTTCTGTTTTCTGTATATGTAATGTACGGCGCTGCGGACCCTTTGTGGCGCCTTATAAGTCAAAGATAATAATAATAATAATAATAATAATAATAAATGTGTAATATTTACATGTGAGGGCTCTCCATCTCCCCCTGCTGGACATAAGTGAGAACTGACTAGTTTTCCTGCATTGTGTGGATATCATTTCTTACAATGAAGGCATTTCAGATACCTATAGTCTCCTACCCCCAGTACATAACTGGAATATAGGACGTAACCAATGGAGCGGGAGGTCAGAATAAATCACGATTGTCAGTCCTAGTTCAATAGAGCATCCCCATGTGTCATTTAAATGAATGTATTGAAGCATTACGTAACATCTTCACCTTCCTGGTGGTCTCCCTGTTAGACGTGTTTTCTGATGTTCTGGGGTGTGTCCGGGACGTTGGGCGCTGCACAATATTATGGTTAGTGATTCTTGGAAGACCCTGGGAAGAGTTACTGCCTGTTCTGAGAAAGAAAAGAATACAAACGTAATATGTACACAGAATCTTGAACATAAAATAATACAATATAACATAATAAAAACATAAAATCACTATACTGTGCTGCTGGGGGACCCTGCTCATCCATTATATAACTCTCAGTCTGTGGCTTCCTGCTACCTCCATTCCCCTCCTCACCTCATGTCACTGCCCCTGTCACATGCAGCCCTGTCTTCACTAACACATCACTCATCTCCTGATATACTCGGTGCTGCTGGGGACCCTGCTCCTCCCACTATATAACTCTCAGTCTGTGGCTTCCTGCTGTCTCCATTCCCCTCCTCACATCATGTCGCTCATTAATCACACAAGTAGACAGGACACTGCCTCCCACAAGATCAGCACAGTCATCTCCCCCCATACCTTGTGTTGCTGTAAGTGTTTGGCTACAAGTAGGTTCTCTGAACATAGTCAGACATGCTTACTAACGTAACATCCCATCAATCACCCCTCTACACTTCCTGAAATGTTATAAATGGTTTCTTATAGCAAACAGAGGACACAATATCTGAGTCAATCAGCAGTTACAGGGTGAGGTAGATGGTTGCATTTACAAATATATATATATATTTGGGCAAGACACGCACAGTCACCTATACTTGAACAATCTGTACATATACTGCACCTACGTATACTGGGTGGAGGAGACAGGGCTAGGTGGGACTGAGGACATATTACCATGCAAATTTACCTTCTCACTCTTCCTCCACTATGAGGCTTTGAATACAGTTTACTGTCTGTAAAAATAACAACAAAAAATAGGTTAAGATTCAATTTACATAAAAAGTTGAAGGTTGGGTAAATGTTATTTTTTTAAACTTTTTTATTTAAGCAAATAAAAAGAAAACACATTATCAACAGTAGTAAGCCCCAAGTGCAGAGAAAAATGAACGTACTGTCAAAAGTACAAGGTCTATTATAATCGCTGTACAAATAATACATACAAATAAACAATATAATCGTCAGTGAGCACTACCTATCTAGGGATTGATTGTATCATAATATTGAAAGCAAATAAATGAAAATCTACTGAACACAATTTAGTGAAGATAAGTGCCACTATACTGAGCGTGCGTGACGTGTGTGACAAAGGGTTAATCTAAAAAAACCACCTGTTCTGTTTAAAAATTATTAAAACTTTCCCTGTCTACGCCACACATTAACTTTGCCTTTCCAATTATGGCCACCACAAAGGTTTTTAGGGGAGAGCTGACACTCTTACTCAGGTTAGTTTAAAGAGAGAACCGAAGGCTTCCTATCACAATTTACTTTCATCAGAGGTATCATAAACCAAATGATCTCCTCTGACCCAGAGTTATAAACCAAATGATCTCCTCTGTTTCAACTATGTAGCATTTCTAATACCAAGCTAAGTCTGACATGTGAATTTGTAAGAACACATACTGGAGTCATAAAGGCCAATCAGAAGTCTACGATGTGCGGACAGGTAACCCCTATTGAAAAATGTAATAAAACATTTCCCTGTACCTACTAGCAGACAGGGTGGCGATTGAATAAGACAACGATTTAAGGAGTGTCTCATCAGTAATATGGGAAAAAAAGCTCTAGCCAATGAGACAATCCAGAACGTGCCTTAGCATAATCACATGACCGTTGCAGTTAAAAGTTCTTTAAAGATCTAGTTTTAAAGAGTCTGACACTTTTATTAACTATAAACCCCTGAATTTTCTAATGATGGAAATGTGGTATCTCATAGCAACCAACCAGATATTAGCTTCTAGCTGTACAGTGTAGGTCAGAAAATGAAAGCAGATTTCTGATTGGTTCATTAGGGTTCCAGTCCAGATTTGCACCTATGCGCAATGTCGGCAAATAATCCACAGTTGGATTAATTTTCACAACACAATAGGAACCAATTAAATACTCGCTCTTATTCTGTAACCTGAAGTAGACAGATTAAAGCTCATTGCTGATTGGTTGCTGTGGTTCAGTGGCAATTTTGCAGCTAAATACAATGGGCCTGATTCATCATGGCAGATATACTGAGTGCAACCTGCGTTTAGTATTAAACGGACACCCAAATTCATCAAGGCTCGGATCTCAAGATACGTGTGCTGTTGTAATCGGGTGTAGGTCTGCTGTGCTCTACTGCACAAGATGCTGCAGGATACGATGTGGATTATAAATTTGCAAAAGGCGGCACAGGAAAATAAAACAAAATATTGAATTAATGTCACTGTTAAGAATATAGGCATTAATGACAAAACAGTTATAAAAAAAAAGTGTTTTTTCCCCCATGAAATTCATTTATTAGGACGTTCTTAATGTCTACTGAACATAAAATAAATTTTCACATTTGCTCCTGATTGCAAACACATGTTATAGCATGTATACCAGACTGTCATCACTACTGATCAGGACTTAGACTAGCCCTGTAGCTGGAGCAAGAGATATGGCAGAAAAACAAGTAACTTTGAGATGCCCAGAGCTGGATTCGGACAGGGCTGCGTGCGCTACAGTTCGACACACCCTTACTGTACGTTGATGAAGGCAAAGGTATTTTAATGAAAAGGGGACAGTGACTGATTTCATTAACCAGTAGATTTTATTTTCTATATTTAGTGTCAAACTGAAATGTCAGTAATCTTCCTCCCCTGTGGAATCACTATCAGGATCGCTATATATATATACATGTCCAGGGTACAGCTGTAATATTTATCTATATAACTCACCATTATCTGCAGTCTTCTTGGTGACTTTGGGGTACCTCTGAAATTTGATATAGTAATAACTCTCATATTCCATGAGAATAGTTTCCAGGTCGATGTTGTCGCAAACTTCAAAGCGTCTCAGGTTCAGTTTGGTTTCTTGTTCCAGAGTGTTTGCCGAGTCCACATAACTAGAACATAACAAAGAAGTAGAATCATATGCGAGACCTTAATAGGATAAATTTAACTGTTTATAACAAAAAGCAGTCGATATGGTGCTGGGATAACTGAGCTTTTTATCGTTTTAGCGGGTGCTGCCCTATCCCTGAGAAACTTTGTCCCACTGAATAAACTTCCCTGGCAGCTGCTTCACTGTATGTATTGTAACATATAAAGAACACTATTGCACATTCTAAGGGAAATCATGGTCGGCTCCAGCCGAACATGACGGTTATAGGACCGATGGAAGTAGTATTACTTTATTTAGTCATTTATAGGCCATGCTCATAGAAGATATTTTAATGAAGCAATTTAATATTAGGTTAAAGGTGCATTTGGGGCCGAGAATTACACTTCCAGGGGCTATGATGCACTCTGGCTGGCACTGTTGGCCTTGATCTAGCAGACCACCGCTGATACCTCCACTGCCAGAAACCAAACAGGGCAACTGTCCAAGGATCCAGGGCCAGGCCAATACCTTCCATGGTGCCATAAGCACCTTCCCCAGTCTGTTTAAAACCTACACTATCCTGATATGCCACAGTTTGGTAAAGTGGTGTACCGAGTGAGAAAGTAGTGTGTGGAGGGTCATCCACAGAAATATCAGGGGTCACTTACAATCTATGCAGACGAGAAACAAGGAAGATCAGGGTCTTAGGGACTTGCGAGTACAGATCACACTGGTGCATCCTGACTTGTTGCTAAGGTCCCAAATGTTACAGAACCAGATAGTCTGGATTGCCATGGCTGGGGGCAGCTAAAAGACCAATGGTCCATGTTAATTTGAACTGGGAAGATAATCAGGGTTTTGTTGAAGTGGGACTACTGGGCGGACTTCCAACGAACGTTACCGTAGGACCGCGGCCTTGCCAGCCTCTGTGTTCAAGAGGTAAGCCACAGCCAAGACCAACAAGGAGCTGCCACTTCTTCAGGCTTTCAGTCAGCAGCGCCCATGAACCCATCACCAGAGTCATTTGTCTCCTGTGAGCTGCCAGTGGTAACACTTCTACTGACCTGACTACTTCTGGGGTAGACTTGGGGAGTTAAACCGGTCAAAGTTTATGGATGCCCAATGTACAGGCCCATCCTTAGTCAGCCTCCGCAGTGCAGCCGACCCATTGAAACCCCTGGAGGTTGATAGTTTGGGAAGATGGGCAACTGTACCATGTGACCAACATGCAAGTCCTACCACAAGTCCCAGATGTTACCAAGCAGATGTTGATCGTTTCCAGATGTGCCCAACTGTTGGCGCTAACACACAACATTCCCATAGTCAGACATCTAGGCATTGAAAAAGCCAGGGCCCCTTGTGGAGTAGCTTCATTTGGGTATTACCTGAGATAATAAGCATTTTAGGGCTGTCTGCAATGTGGCCTAGTATACACAGCGACCCCCATGCAAGGCACTCTAACCTATGCTAATTAACCTATGCTAGTTGGGAACCGTTACCCAATAGGTCACAGAGGACATAGTCGGCCCTTTGCCCAAGCCCAGCTGATTGGGGAAGCAAATTATTCTCACCTAGGTAGCATTTTGCTACCAGATATATACAGAGGCTGTAGCAGATCTCAGTGGGAGAAATTTGGGGCTACCCCCTCCAAAATTAACGGGCTATATGATTGGTTCAACGAGACATTAAAGAAATAGCTTCAGACATATAACACTTAGAAGGGAGGATTGGGAGCGATCACTGTAGCAGCTCCTGTTTACTTATCAGGAGATACTGCAATAATCCACCGGTTCCTTCCTGTTTGAGTTGCGGTACAGACAGAAGGTCCGGGGGCTGCTGGACTTGTTTGGAGAGAGAGTTGGGAGTTCAGTTACCCCACTATTATAGAGTATGTGGAGCAGCTTAGGGAGCCTTTGCAATTGGGTGACCCATTCCAACCTCCAGAGAAGCCCAGAGCCGGCTAGAGCTGCGCTTACCCCTCCTGCATGAGGTAATGTATGATGAGGATGAGAAGGTTCTTCCTCCGTGCCTCTGTTCTCTGTTCATCCTGTAAGAACACAAATGAGAATATTAAGTCTCTGGGTTAGGGCGCTACTCAGGGCTCTGGGAGAGGGCGCTACTCAGGGCTCTGGGAGAGGACGATACTCAGGGCTCTGGGAGAGGGCGATACTCAGGGCTCTGGGAGAGGGCGATACTCGGGGCTCTGGGAGAGGGCGCTACTCGGGGCTCTGGGAGAGGGCAGTACTCGGGGCTCTGGGAGAGGGCAGTACTCGGGGCTCTGGGAGAGGGCAGTACTCGGGGCTCTGGGAGAGGGCAGTACTCGGGGCTCTGGGAGAGGACGATACTCAGGGCTCTGGGAGAGGGCGATACTCAGGGCTCTGGGAGAGGGCGATACTCAGGGCTCTGGGAGAGGGCGATACTCAGGGCTCTGGGAGAGGGCGATACTCAGGGCTCTGGGAGAGGGCGATACTCAGGGCTCTGGGAGAGGGCGATACTCAGGGCTCTGGGAGAGGGCGATACTCAGGGCTCTGGGAGAGGGCGATACTCAGGGCTCTGGGAGAGGGCGATACTCAGGGCTCTGGGAGAGGGCGATACTCAGGGCTCTGGGAGAGGGCGATACTCAGGGCTCTGGGAGAGGGCGATACTCAGGGCTCTGGGAGAGGGCGATACTCAGGGCTCTGGGAGAGGGCGATACTCAGGGCTCTGGGAGAGGGCGATACTCAGGGCTCTGGGAGAGGGCGATACTCAGGGCTCTGGGAGAGGGCGATACTCAGGGCTCTGGGAGAGGGCGATACTCAGGGCTCTGGGAGAGGGCGATACTCAGGGCTCTGGGAGAGGGCGATACTCAGGGCTCTGGGAGAGGGCGATACTCAGGGCTCTGGGAGAGGGCGATACTCAGGGCTCTGGGAGAGGGCGATACTCAGGGCTCTGGGAGAGGGCGATACTCAGGGCTCTGGGAGAGGGCGATACTCAGGGCTCTGGGAGAGGGCGATACTCAGGGCTCTGGGACAGGGCGATACTCAGGGCTCTGGGACAGGGCGATACTCAGGGCTCTGGGACAGGGCGATACTCAGGGCTCTGGGACAGGGCGATACTCAGGGCTCTGGGACAGGGCGATACTCAGGGCTCTGGGAGAGGGCGATACTCAGGGCTCTGGGAGAGGGCGATACTCAGGGCTCTGGGAGAGGGCGATACTCAGGGCTCTGGGAGAGGGCGATACTCAGGGCTCTGGGAGAGGGCGATACTCAGGGCTCTGGGAGAGGGCGCTACTCAGGGCTCTGGGAGAGGGCGCTACTCAGGGCTCTTGGAGAGGGCGCTACTCAGGGCTCTGGGAGAGGGCGATACTCGGGGCTCTGGGAGAGGGCGATACTCAGGGCTCTGGGAGAGGGCAGTACTCGGGGCAGTACTCAGGGCTCTGGGAGAGGGCGATACTCAGGGCTCTGGGAAAGGGCGATACTCAGGGCTCTGGGCGAGGGTGATACTCAGGGCTCTGGGAGAGGGCGCTACTCAGGGCTCTGGGAAAGGGCGATACTCAGGGTATATTGGATTTTTCCTGTTCATTGTGACCTAAAAGCTACCAAATTTCTATACATTTTTATAGGTCTTCAGGAAGTGGGTTAAATGTGTTGGGACATAAATAAATCTAATATGTATGTATGTATGTATGTATGTATGCGTGCATATATGTATATATATTTTATATATTATTATTATTATTATTATTATCGTTTATTTGTAAGGCACCACAAGGTTTCCGCAGCGCCGTACATGGTACAAACAGTAGACTATACAGGGTAAAACAGTACAGAACAATAAACACAAAGTACCAATACTTCAGAAACTCCAGGCAGGCAGATACAGTAGAGACGGAGCAGAAGAACAGGTATGGAGACAGGAGGGAAGATGGGCCCTGCTCATATGAGCTTACATCCTAAGGGAGGGTAAACAGAATCAGGTACATAAGAGAGCCAGTGAAGCAACGGGGAGAGAGAAAGGGGGCAGGGGAGAAGCAGAAGAGGTGAGAGGTAAGTGGATGGTTGGTAGGCCTTAAGGAACAGGTGAGTTTTAAGAGCCCGCTTGAAGGAGCACAGATTGGGTGAGAGACGAATGGAGCGAGGGAGGTCGTTCCAGTGAACGGGGGCAGCTCGGGAGAAGTCTTGGATTCTAGAGTGGGAAGAGGTGATCAGAGTGGAGGAGAGGCGGCGATCATTGGCCGAGCGCAGGGAGCGGGCGGGAGTGTGAATGGAGAGGAGGTTAGAGATATAAGGGGCAGTAGACTGAGAGAGAGCCTTGTAAGTGGTGGTGAGGAGTTTGAAAAGGATTCTGTAGGGGAAGGGGAGCCAGAGTAAGGAAAGACAGAGAGGGGAGGCAGAGGAGGAGCGGCGTGAGAGGAAGATGAGTCTCGCAGCCGCATTGAGTATAGAGCGGAGGGGGGCAAGGTGGGAGCAGGGGAGGCCAGTAAGGAGGAGGTTGCAGTAGTCGAGACGGGAGATAATGAGAGCATGGATGATAGTTTTGGTGGCATCTTGAGAGAGGAAGGGACGGATGCGGGCAATGTTACGGAGTTGGAAGCGACAGGCTTGGGCTAGCGATTGAATGTGGGGGGCAAAAGAGAGAGAGGAGTCAAGAGTGACACCTAGGCAGCGGAGTTGGGTGACAGAGGAGATAGTGGAGTAGTTAACAACTATAGAGAGGTCATGGTGGGAAGGGAGTCTGGGTGGGGGAAAGACAATGAGTTTGGTTTTGGAGATGTTAATTTTAAGAAAGCGAGAGGACATCCAGGAGGAGATGGCTGAGAGGCAGTCAGTTACACGAGAGAGGAGGGAGGAGGAAAGATCAGAAGAAGAGATGTAGAGTTGAATATCATCAGCATATAGGTGATACTGAAGACCGAAAGAGGAGATGAGAGCCCCAAGGGAGGAAGTATAGAGCGAAAAGAGTAAAGGGCCAAGAACAGAGCCCTGAGGGACTCTAACAGGGAGAGGGGAGGGGGAGGAGGAAGAACCAGACGTGGATACGGAGAAGGAGCGATTAGCAAGGTATGAGGTGAACCAGGCATGGACAGAGCCAGAGAGGCCGAGTGAGAGAAGAGTTTGCAGTAGGAGGGGGTGGTGTCCACAGTGTCGAAGGCCGCAGAGAGGTCAAGGAGGATGAGTATGGAGTAGTGACCCTTGGATTTGGCTGATAGGAGATCATCGGTAACTTTAGCAAGGGCTGTTTCAGTGGAGTGGGCAGTAGCTGGATTGGAGAGGGTCAAGGAGAGAGTTGTCAGAGAGGTGTCTGGTGAGGCGGCTGCAGACAATCCGCTCAAGTAATTTGGAGGCATATGGGAGAAGAGAGATAGGGCGGTAGTTAGCAAGAGAGGTGGGGTCGAGATTGGGTTTCTTAAGGATAGGGGAGATAAGAGTGTGTTTGAATGAGGATGGGACAACGCCAAAGGAGAGTGATAGGTTGAAGAGGTGTGCGAGGTAAGAGCAGGCAGTAGGAGAGAGAGAGCGAAGGAGGTGGGAGGGGATGGGATCAAGAGGACAGGTAGAGGGTGGAGAGGAAAGAATAAGGGAGCGAACTTCTTCACCTATATATTTATTAAGATTACTCTAAACATTGGGGAGACATGGGGGGCAGAGAGGGACATGGGAGGGAGGAGAGAGAGAGACATGGGGGAAGGAGAGATATGTGGGGAAAGAGAGACAGAGAGAGAGATCGGGGGAAGGGGAGAGAGAGACGAGGATGGTGGTCAAGAGTGAGAGAGGAGAATGGGGGTCCAGAGAGAGAGAGAGGGGCCGAATGGGGGTCAAAAGAGAGCGAGAAAGGAATGGGGGTAGAGAGAGCAAGAAAGGAATGGGGTAGAGAGAGAGGGAAAGAAATGGGGGGAGGGGGGGAGAGAGAGAGAGAAAGAGAGAAAGGAATGGGGGTAGAGAGAGAGAGAGAGAGAAAGAGAGAAAGGAATGGGGGTAGAGAGAGAGAGAGAAAGAGAGAAAGGAATGGGGGTAGAGAGAGAGAAAGAGAAAGGAATGGGGGTAGAGAGAGAGAAAGAGAGAAAGGAATGGGGGTAGAGAGAGAGAGAGAGAGAGAGAGAGAGAGAGAGAGAGAGAGAGAGAGAGAGAGAGAGAGAAAGAGAGAAAGGAATGGGGGTAGAGAGAGAGAGAGGGAGAGAGAGAGAAAGGAATGGGGGTAGAGAGAGAGAGAAAGGAATGGGGGTAGAGAGAGAGAGAGAGAGAGAGAGAGAGAGAGAGAGGAATGGGGGTAGAGAGAAAGAGAGAGAGAGAGAAAGGAATGGGGGCAGAGAGAGACAGAGAGAGAAAGGAATGGGGGTAGAGAGAGAAAGGAATGGGGGGAGAGAGAGAGAGAGAGAGAGAGAGAGAGAGGAATGGGGGTAGAGAGAGAGAGAGAAAGGAATGGGGGTAGAAAGAGAGAGAGAAAGGAATGGGGGTAGAGAGAGAGAGAGAAAGGAATGGGGTAGAGAGAGAGAGGGAGAGGGAGAGCGAAAAAAAGATAAAGGAATGGGGGTAGAGAGAGAGAGAGAAAGGAATGGGGGGAGAGAGAGAGAGAGAGAGAGAGAAAGGAATGGGGGCAGAGAGAGAGAGAGAAAGAGAGAAAGGAATGGGGGTAGAGAGAGAGAGAGGGGCCGAATGGGGGTCAAGAGAGAGCGAGAAAGGAATGGGGGTAGAGAGAGAGAGAGAGAAAGAGAGAAAGGAATGGGGGTAGAGAGAGAGAGAGAGAAAGGATTGGGGGTAGAGAGAGAGAGAGAAAGAAATGGGGGTAGAGAGAGAGAAATAGAAAGGAATGGGGGTAGAGAGAGAGAGAAATAGAAAGGAATGGGGGTAGAGAGAGAGAGAGAGAGAGAAAGGAATGGGGGTAGATAGAGAGAGAGATAAAGAGAGAAAGGAATGGGGGTAGATAGAGAGAGAGATAAAGAGAGAAAGGAATGGGGGTAGAGAGAGAGAGATAAAGAGAGAAAGGAATGGGGGTAGAGAGAGAGAGAGATAAAGAGAGAAAGGAATGGGGGTAGAGAGAGAGAGAAAGAGAGAAAGGAATGGGGGTAGAGAGAGAGAGAAAGAGAAAGGAATGGGGGTAGAGAGAGAGAGAAAGAGAGAAAGGAATGGGGGTAGAGAGAGAGAGAGAAAGGAATGGGGGTAGAGAGAGAGAGAAAGGAATGGGGTAGAGAGAGAGAGAGAGAGAGAGAGAGAGAGAGAGAGAGAGAGAGAGAGAGAGAGAGAAAGAGAGAAAGGAATGGGGGTAGAGAGAGAGAGATAAAGAGAGAAAGGAATGGGGGCAGAGAGAGAGAGAGAAAGAGAGAAAGGAATGGGGGCAGAGAGAGAGAGAGAGAGAGAGAGAGAAAGAGAGAAAGCAATGGGGTTAGAGAGAGAGAGAAAGAGAGAAAGGAATGGGGGTAGAGAGAGAGAGAGAAAGGAATGGGGGTAGAGAGAGAGAGAAATAGAAAGGAATGGGGGTAGAGAGAGAGAGAGAGAGAGAGAGAAAGGAATGGGGGTAGAGAGAGAGATAAAGAGAGAAAGGAATGGGGGTAGAGAGAGAGAGAGATAAAGAGAGAAAGGAATGGGGGTAGAGAGAGAGAGAAAGGAATGGGGGTAGAGAGAGAGAGAGATAAAGAGAGAAAGGAATGGGGGTAGAGAGAGAGAGAAAGAGAGAAAGGAATGGGGGTAGAGAGAGAGAGAAAGAGAGAGAGGAATGGGGGTAGAGAGAGAGAGAGAGAAAGGAATGGGGGTAGAGAGAGAGAGAAAGGAATGGGGTAGAGAGAGAGAGAGAGAGAGAGAGAGAGAGAAGAGAGAAAGGAATGGGGGTAGAGAGAGAGAGAAGAGAGAATGGAAGAGAGAGGGAAAGAAATGGGGGTAGAGAGAGAGAAAGGGAGAAAGGAATGGGGGGAGAGAGAGAGAAAGGAATGGGGGTAGAGAGAGAGAGAGATAAAGGAATGGGGGTAGAGAGAGAGAGAGAGAGAAAGAGAGAAAGGAATGGGGTTAGAGAGAGAGAGAAAGAGAGAAAGGAATGGGGGTAGAGAGAGAGAGAAAGGAATGGGGGTAGAGAGAGAGAGAAAT
>JAVHZZ010000001.1:18275220-18278559 GCA_036250195.1 Mixophyes australis | reverse complement strand
CTCTCTTGTACCCCTCTCTATCTCTCTCTTGTACCCTCTCTCTCGCTCTCTCTCTTGTACCCCTCTCTCTCTCTCTCTCTGTACCCCCCTCTCTCTCTCTCTCTCTTGTACCCCCCTCTCTCTCTCTCTCTCCTCTCTCTCTTGTACCTCCTCTCCTCTTGTACCCCTCTCTCTCTCTCTTGTACCCCTCTCTCTCTTGTACCCTCTCTCTCTCTCTCTTGTACCCCTCTCTCTCTCTCTCTTGTACCCCTCTCTCTCTCTCTCTCTCTCTCTCTTGTACCTCCTCTCTCTCTCTTGTACCCCTCTCTCTCTCTCTCTCTTGTACCCCCCTCTCTCTCTCTCTCTTGTACCCCCTCTCTCTCTCTTCTTACCCCTCTCTCTCTCTCTCTTGTACCCCTCTCTCTCTCTCTCTCTTGTACCCCCTCTCTCTCTCTCTCTTGTACCCCTCTCTCTCTCTCTCTCTCCGTACCCCTCTCTCTCTCTCTCTTGTACCCCTCTCTCTCTCTTGTACCCCTCTCTCTCTCTCTTGTACCCCTCTCTCTCTCTCTCATGCCTCTCTCTCTCTCTCTTATGCCTCTCTCTCTCTCTTATATATATATATATATCTCTCTCTCTCTTATATATCTCTCTCTCTTATATATCTCTCTCTTATATCTCTCTCTCTCTCTCTCTTATATCTCTCTCTCTCTCTCTTATACATCTCTCTCCCTCTCTCTCTTGTACCTCCCTCTCTCTCTCGTACCTCCCTCTCTCTCTCGTACCTCTCTCTCTCTCGTACCTCTCTCTCTCTTGTACCCCTCTCTTTCTCTTGTACCCCTTCTCTCTCTCTCTCTCTCTCTCTCTCTTGTACCCCCCTCTCTCTCTCTCTTGTACCCCTCTGTCTCTCTCTTGTACCCCTCTGTCTCACTCTCATACCTCTCTCTCTTATACCTCTCTCTCTCATACATTCTCTCTCTTATACCCCTCTCTCTCTTTCTCTCTCTCTCATACCTCTCTCTCTCTCTCTCTCTTATACCTCTCTCTCTCTCTTATACCTCTCTCTCTCTCTCTCTCTCTCTTATACCTCTCTCTCTCTCATACACTCTCTCTCTCTCTTATACCTCTCTCTCTCACACTCTCTCTCTCTCTCACACTCTCTCTCTCACACTCTCTCTCTCATACACTCTCTCTCTCTCTCTCTCTCTCTCATTCTCTCTCTCTCTCTCTCATACCTCTCTCTCTCTCTCATACCTCTCTCTCTCATATACTCTCTCTCTTATACCTCACTCTCTCTCTCTTATACCTCTCTCTCTCTCTTATACTCACTCTCTCATACTTCCCTCTCTCTCTCTCTCATACCTCTCTCTCTCATACCCCTCTCTCTCTCATACCTCTCTCTCTCTCTCTCATACACTCTCTCTCTCATATACTCTCTCTCTTATACCTCACTCTCTCTCTCTTATACCTCACTCTCTCTCTCTCATACACTCTCTCTCTCTCATACACTCTCTCTCTCTCTCATACACTCTCTCTCTCTCATACACTCTCTCTCTCTCTCTCATACTCTCTCTCTCATACACTCTCTCTCTCATACTCTCTCTCATACTCTCTCTCTCTCTCTCCCTTATACCTCTCTCTCTTATACCTCTCTCTCTCTCTCTTATACCTCTCTCTCTCTCTCTTATACCTCTCTCTCTCTCTCATACACTCTCTCTCTCTCATACACTCTCTCTCTCTCATACACTCTCTCTCTCATACTCACTCTCTCATACTCTCTCTCTCTCTCATCTCTCTCTGTCTCTGTCTCTGTCTCTCTCTCTGTCTCTGTCTCTCTGTCTCTGTCCTCTCTGTCTCTGTCTCTTATCTCTCTCTCCTTCTCTCTCTCTCTCCCTCTCTCTCATATCTCTCTCGTCTCTCTCATCTCTCTCTCTCTCTGTCTCTTATCTCTGTCTCTCTCATCTCTCTCTGTCTCTCTCTCTGTCTCTCTCTCTGTCTCTCTCTCTGTCTCTCTCTCTGTCTCTTATCTCTGTCTCTTATCTCTGTCTCTTATCTCTGTCTCTCTCTGTCTCTCTCTGTCTGTCTCTCTCTGTCTGTCACTCATCTCTCTCTCTTATCTCTCTCTCTGTCTCTCTCTGTCTCTCTCCCTCTCTTATCTCTCTCTCTGTCTCTTATCCCCCTCTCTCTCTCTCTCTCTCTCGCTCTCGTACCTCTCTCTCTCTCGTATCTCCCTCTCTCTCTCATGCCTCTCTCTCTCTCTCATGCCTCTCTCTCTCTTATGCCTCTCTCTCTCTTATGCCTCTCTCTCTCTTATGCCTCTCTCTCTCTTATGCCTCTCTCTCTCTTATGCCTCTCTCTCTCATCTCTCTCTCATGCCTCTCTCTCTCATGCCTCTCCCTCTCTCTCTCATGCCCCTCTCTCTCTCATGCCTCTCCCCCTCTCTCTCATGCCTCTCTCTCTCTCTCTCATGCCTCTCTCTCTCTCATGCCTCTCTCTCTCTCATGCCTCTCTCTCATGCCTCTCTCTCTCTCATGCCTCTCTCTCATGCCTCTCTCTCTCTCTCTCTCTCTCATGCCTCTCTCTCTCTCATGCCTCTCTCTCTCTCTCTCATGCCTCTCTCGCTCTCTCATGCCTCTCTCGCTCTCTCATGCCTCTCTCTCTCTCATGCCTCTCTCTCTCTCATGCCTCCCTCTCTCTCTGTCATGCCTCTCTCTCTCTGTCATGCCTCTCTCTCTCTGTCATGCCTATCTCTCTCTCTCATGCCCCCCCCCTCTCTCTCTCTCTCTCATGCCTCTCTCTCTCTCTCATGCCTCTCTCTCTCTCATGCCTCTCTCTCTTTCCCTCTCTCATGCCTCTCTCTCTCTCATGCCTCTCTCTCTCTCTTTCTCTCTCTCATGCCTCTCTCTCTCATGCCTCTCTCTCTCTCTTTCTCTCTCTCTCTCATGCCTCTCTCTCTCATGCCTCTCTCTCATGCCTCTCTCTCTCTCTCATGCCTCTCTCTCTCATGCCCCTCTCTCTCTCTCATTCCCCCCCCCTCTCTCTCTCTCTCTCTCTCTCTCTCTCTCTCTCTCTCTCTCTCATGCCTCTCTCTCTCTCATGCCTCTCTCTCTCTCTCTCTCTCATGCCTCTCTCTCATGCCTCTCTCTCTCTCATGCCGCTCTCTCTCTCATGCCTCTCTCTCATGCCCCTCTCTCTCTCTCTCTCTCTCATGCCCCTCTCTCTCTCATCTGTCTCTGTCTCTCTGTCTCTGTCTCTCTGTCTCTGATCTCTCTCTCCTTCTCTCTCTCTCTCCTCTCTCTCATATCTCTCTCGTCTCTCTCTTATCTCTCTCTCTCTCATATCTCTCTCTCTGTCTCTCTCTGT
>JAVHZZ010000001.1:18182720-18272720 GCA_036250195.1 Mixophyes australis | reverse complement strand
TGCCTCTCTCTCATGCCCCTCTCTCTCTCTCATTCCTCTCTCTCTCTCATTCCTCTCTCTCTCTCTCTCTCATGCCTCTCTCTCCCATGCCTCTCTCTCTCTCCCATGCCTCTCTCTCTCTCTCTCTCTCGCCTCTCTCTCTCTCTCCCATGCCTCTCTCTCTCTCATGCCTCTCTCTCTCTCTCTCATGCCTCTCTCTCTCTCTCTCTCTCATGCCTCTCTCTAGTACCCCCCTCTCTCTCCACCTCCCTCTCTCTCGTACCCCCCTCTCTCTCTCTCTCTCTTATGCCTCTCTCTCTCATGCCTCTCTCTCTCTCTTATGCCTCTCTCTCTTATACCTCTCACCTCTCTCTCTCTCATATGCCTCTCTCTCTCTTATGCCTCTCTCTCTTATGCCTCTCCTATGCCTCTCACTTATACCTCTCTCTTATACCTCTCTCTCTCTCATACCCCCCTCTCTCTCCCTCTCGTACCCCTCTCTCTCTCTCTCTCCCTCTCGTACTCCCCCTCTCTCTCTCTCTCTCGTACCCCCTCTCTTGTACCCCCTCTCTCTCGTACCTCTGTATCTCTCTCGTACCTCTCTCGCTCTCTCTCACCTCTCTCTCTCTCTCTCTCTCTCATACCTCTCCCTCTCTCTCTCTCATGCCTCGCCCTCTCTCTCTGCCTCTCTCATGCCTCTCTCCCTCCCTCTCTTATACCTCTCTCTCTCTTATGCCTCTCTCTCTCTCTCTTATGCCTCTCTCTCTCTCTCTCTCTCTTATGCCTCTCTCTCTCTCTTATGCCTCTCTCTCTCTCTCTTATACCTCTCACCTCTCTCTCTCTCTTATGCCTCTCTCTTATACCTCTCTCTCCCTCTCTCTCTCTCTTATACCTCAAATTTTAAATGAGGTTAAGCTTCTACTGTACTACTTGTGTATCAAAAATTATAATAATAAAAATGCTGGTGGTGACGGTGTACTCAAAGTACTAGAGGTACTAGATGTACGTAGTACCTGCCACCGCAGGTGAGGTGTGGGGGTGACGGGGGTCTGCACAGTGAACTCAGGGGAGGTGCGGAGGTGATGGGGGTCTGTACAGTGACCTCAGGGGAGGTACGGGTGTGATGGGTGTTGGCGCTGTGACCTCAGGGGAGGTACGGGTGTGATGGGTGTTGGCGCAGTGACCTCAGGCGAGGTGTGATGGGTGTTGGCGCAGTGACCTCAGGGGAGGTGTGATGGGTGTTGGCGCAGTGACCTCAGGGGAGTTGTGATGGGTGTTGGCGCAGTGACCTCAGGGGAGGTGTGATGGGTGTTGGCGCAATGATCTCAGGGGAGGTGTGATGGGTGTTGGCGCAGTGATCTCAGGAGAGGTGTGATGGGTGTTGGCGCAGTGATCTCAGGAGAGGTGTGATGGGTGTTGGCGCAGTGACCTCAGGGGAGGTGTGATGGGTGTTGGCGCAGTGACCTCAGGGGAGGTGTGATGGGTGTTGGCGCAGTGACCTCAGGGGAGGTGTGATGGGTGTTGGTGCAGTGACCTCAGGGGAGGTACAGGTGTGAAGGGTGTTGGCGCAGTGACCTCAGGGGAGGTACGGGTGTGATGGGTGTTGGCGCAGTGACCTCAGGGGAGGTACGGGTGTGATGGGTGTTGGCGCAGTGACCTCAGGGGAGGTACGGGTGTGAAGGGTGTTGGCGCAGTGACCTCAGGGGAGGTACGGGTGTGATGGGTGTTGGCGCAGTGACCTCAGGGGAGGTACGGGTGTGATGGGTGTTGGCGCAGTGACCTCAGGGGAGGTACGGGTGTGATGGGTGTTGGCGCAGTGACCTCAGGAGAGGTACGGGTGTGATGGGTGTTGGCGCAGTGACCTCAGGGGAGGTACGGGTGTGATGGGTGTTGGCGCAGTGACCTCAGGGGAGGTACGGGTGTGATGGGGGTTGGCGCAGTGACCTCAGGGGAGGTACGGGTGTGATGGGTGTTGGCGCAGTGACCTCAGGGGAGGTACGGGTGTGATGGGTGTTGGCGCAGTGACCTCAGGGGAGGTACGGGTGTGATGGGTGTTGGCGCAGTGACCTCAGGGGAGGTACGGGTGTGATGGGTGTTGGCGCAGTGACCTCAGGGGAGGTACGGGTGTGATGGGTGTTGGCGCAGTGACCTCAGGGGAGGTACGGGTGTGATGGGTGTTGGCGCAGTGACCTCAGGGGAGGTACGGGTGTGATGGGTGTTGGCGCAGTGACCTCAGGGGAGGTACGGGTGTGATGGGTGTTGGCGCAGTGACCTCAGGGGAGGTATGGGTGTTGGCGCAGTGACCTTTGCTGAGAGGTTGCTGGAAACATATTTCTGCTTGTTTCTGTTAAAACATAACATATCTGTAATTATAGGACATGAGTGTTACATGTAGCACATTGACGTGATCTAGTGACAGACATGTTGGTCCCTCAGTAGTATTGAGGTTTGGCCACTTGCTCACCTCTGCCCTTTATATCGGGTATCATTGGCACATCAATAATTTAGATGCTGAGTCTTTAGCTGGGCATTAGCACTCATTATAGAAGATATTGTCAGTCTGTTTTGTGCAAGGAAGGTTTCATGTAAGAGGGCATGTTTCTCTTACTGCACTGTGAACATTGAACTGTGGTTATGATCATTTAAATAAGGGGGGGAAACCTAACAGGTACAGGGTATGCCCACTGTAAGCACTTTATTAAATGTTGACAACGGACCTAAAAGCAAATATGACCTCTCTCCTATGTGTAATCATTTGCTAGATGACTTGTGTAACTTTTCCGCAGCTTCATCTTTTGTGGGTGAGGAGTGGGCGTACTGAGCCGCGGTATCCGGCTGGCCCCACCTCCTCGTTACCTTCCTGGTGGTTAGCATGTCTGAAATTGTGGTTGGGTAAAAAAGCGATTATTAAATTGCTAACCCCTAATATCCCTTATGGCATCATTGAATCATCAAACAGCGCACCCTAATAAAATAACGTTCAGTAGAGCGTAGTGCACCATGACTGATGCAGGAATATCGCAGCGTATTATAGACCAAAACGGCATTGTTTTTAAAAACCTAAAATATTTAATGAACTTGGTCAGTACTTGAGTCCCATATCGCGTGTGCAGCCTGATTGGTAAGGTACAGCAACTCGCACCGTTCTCGCTAGTAGCACTGACACATTTTGTTTACAATAATAGAGCAAAAATGCAAGTAGTGATTTATACTTTTATTTTACTCAGCAATTGATCACTTTAAATGACAGTAAAAGAGCTGCAATTCTACTTGTACATAAAAATGCAGAATTCTCGGTTACACACATTTTCAAACGCATGATAAGCCACCTGCCTCGTCAAGGCGCTTCTGCTATTAGGGTGATCCTAACTGTAAACTGTGAGAGTCCCTATTTTTGGGTCATGCATACATATGTGTTTTTAAATTGAGTCTGCAGTGTTACAGTGGGTGGTGTACGATATCCGTGCTTTAGGAAATGTTCTATGAGATGCCGTTATTAATGACGTCCTTGAAAAATACATTAACAGCCCAATTTGTCTGGGTTCTATTCATTGTTATAACTGAATATCTTTGTTCAATGAACTTGCTGTTGGAAAAAATGCCTCTAACATGCAGGATTAAATATCATGTCAGTGAATGTTGAACACTAGAAGAGATCTGGTATTATTCCCGGGAATTAGGTTAATGAGGCCCGAGGTAAGGATGGGAATCATTTGATGTTTCACCAGAATCTTCGGTGAGATGGTTCCGATGTTCGATGTTTAATCTTGCAGTGTGGAGGATCCAATGTCTCCTTGCCATCGCTAGATTTCTCCTCCGATGCTTAATGATGGTGGACATATAGTGAGACAGTATTTGATAACTGGAGCTATGTTGGTTCCTTCAGAACGCCTCTTCTTTAGGGCTGGTAAAGTTAAAACCAGAAATAGGATAAAGTGGCAGCAACTTTCAAGTTTACTATTTCTTCACAGCGCGAATGAGATAATTTTGGGGCTAATTTATAAATGCACTGGACTGGAGGTCCCCACACCCCTATTTCCAGATAATTTTTTTTAATATTCTCCTCCCATGTTCAATAGTCTTTTCCCCTTGGTGTTGTGAGGCCTATAATTAATCTACCCCAATAGTATACTCCGATATTACAAAAAACCCCAAAACAAACTCCCAGTTTCAATGTATGTTGTGCTGTATGTATATAGGGCCAGTGAGCTGTTCCATTACAGTGTTACTAGCTTATTGTTAATGCTTCGTGTGTTTTTTTTCTTCAATAACAAGTTTGCATCTTTATGATTTTCGCACCACTTGTGTGTGTGTGCGTGTGTGTATGTATATATAATATTTCTGTAAGCATAGATTTAGATAACCATAAGGATGATTTCAGAAGTAGTGTATTATATATTTAAGCAGCCAGTTTACTTAAAAAATATAGACACATCTGTTCTAGAGCTAATGTTTAGGACTAAACATCGCTACAACCAATGTGTTGTTTTGAGGTCCCATCACTACCACGAGGTGGTAACTAGGAAATCTCATGGTTCTTCCCAAGAGCTGACAGTTACTCCACTTCTCCGGAGTCCCTTTTTTACGACACCCCCCCCAGCTCATTACATAACATGGCTGTGTGCCCTAGCCTATGATTTTTTTTTTGGGGGGGGGACATGCAACACAAGGTCCCCTCTAATCACAGACCAGAACTTATGCTGACTGCTTTAAGTATAGGACCGAATCATCCCCTCGGGTCCCTATGTAAGGGGCAAAGGATCGACCAAACCCCATATCCCATACTCCTCGGCCCTCCAAAGGGTAAACTTGATTACCTGTGTCTTTCTTTTGTCAGAAAGCTGCCCTCACAATTAGGAGGGATTGTCCCGTACTTGCGACGCACATTCTTTTCCCACACAGTGTTTAGACAATTGCAGTATTCCTCGAGTGATACAATATGAAAATGAAGCATATTGTGTCATGTGATCATTACTATATGCAAAATTACAAAATGCACAGAGCAACAATGAAAACCTCACACCCACACTGCACCCTAAACTGTAGACATCGAGTTCTGCATTAAGTTTCAGTGATCATTAGGAAAAATGTCTATAATAAGGAATAATACCTATTACTGTAAGTTATTAAAGATATTAGAAATCACTTCAGAGATCCGTATAAGGTATACATTTATATGGAGATCCTCTGTGACTATTAAAATAACGTGGGGTTGAGTGGGTGGGATATTTTTGCTGATTATATAAGAATAAACAGATCTGTACAAGTCAATATATATGTGTAAATATAGGCGTCTCTTCAAGTAGTTCTTTCTTGTCTTTGATACAAATGGTATATAACGATATCTCCAAGGAGTCAAGACCATCAGAAAGGAATAATCCTCAAACAGAAAGAAATTCGTATCAGTGTGTATAAACACAATACATTACGTGTCCCACACACCCAGTGTGAATCACATCACCACACCTTAATCACCAGAACAAGGTGAAATTTTAACCCCATTATTAGCATAATACTAACATGGCATGCATAATAAGGGGCATAGATGCAAGGGAAGACAGTGTCATTTTGCCTCTGTATAAATCGTTGGTAAGACCTCATCTTGAATATGCAGTACAGTTCTGGGCACCACTCTATAAAAAAGATAATTTGGAACTAGAAAGGGTTCAGAGAAGGGCAACAAAATTGATAAAGGGTATGGAGTCATTAAGTTATGAGGAGAGGTTAGCCAGTTTAGGCATGTTTACTTTAGAAAAGAGGCGTCTAAGGGGGGATATGATTACTATGTACAAATACATTAAGGGTCAATACAGAGAACTTTCATGGGAACTTTTTACCCCAAGGACTATACACAGGACACGCGGTCACCCTCTAAGGTTAGAGGAGAGTAAATTTCACAACCAGCAAAGGAAGGGGTTCTTTACAGTAAGGGCAGTCAAGATATGGAATTCACTGCCAGGGAAGGTTGTGATTGCAGATTCAATAGATATGTTTAAGAAAGGGTTAGACAATTTTTTAGCGGAAAGGTGTATCCAGGGATACGACCGTTAATTAAAATGTAGGATAGTAGTGAAAATAGGACTGCAATACTGGGTCTGGGGGGATTTTCACAATTGAAACAGATTGTCGGTTGCTTACTCTGGATCAATTTCAAACATAAGTGCAGGATCGCAGGAGATCCAAAATAGGTTGAACTTGATGGACTGGTGTCTTTTTTTTCAACCTCATTAACTATGTAACTATGTATGTAACTATGTAACATGCAAGATAAAGATAGGGGATATATAGGTAGGAGAAATATTGTTCAAAAACACACTTACACAATACAGAAAAAATTGGAACACTATTACGATTGTATATCACAGGTCCCATATGCAGTCAACACTCCTTGCATCAAAATTCTCTCAGTGTGATTCGAATCCGGGGGTATAGGAGAGATATAAGGAGGTATATAGTGTTTTATCTTTTATTAAGACTTAAAAATAAATCCTATACACAAACATAAACATTAAAATTTCCATCCACAAATGCAGCGTATGTAATAGGGGAAAGTCCGCCTACCAGAACTCCGGAAAACAAACCGCGTGTAGCATGCTGATATCCTCTGTCTGCTTTCAGTAAAGATGTCAATCAGCTCTGTAATGGCGGTCCAGCGCCCACGGTAGCCAACGCGTTTCGACCCTATGTCTGTCGGGTCTTTGTCAAGGCTTCCTATATACGCTGATAACAATCCTTTTTATAGTTGTAACAAAACCCTCTTCTTTCATTTATGGCATAATCGTATTTTCTACACGTTATATTTCTTTATCGTGATGAAAAGCTATGATTTACTGGGGCAGTTTACTAAAGTACTTCAGCCGGGACCGCAGCTATGATAGGAATGTGTGTGCATTGTATATAGGGACCACTCACACTGGCCGCCCTTGTAAGTCATATTCAGACTGTAGAAGTCATTGGAGTCTGAAAAGTATGTTTCCATTAATCATTTTCACATATGTGCACAGGTGCTTATTTGGTATTTTAAAATAAATGTTTCATTTTTTTGATCCTCCTTAATAAGTGCAGAGTTAAGGAAATGTTGGGTATGTGCGGAGAGGGTTCAGCTAAATTAAATCACTGCACAGCTCTGGGATCCCCCGTCCTGACCAGACACTGGCTTGTTTCCCTGCATTCAAAAGAACGCTCCTTAAAATACTGACCCTGTTTATTACTATAATGATGCTCATTGTTTAAGGCCGAACCAAGGGCTACAAAGATTTCTATTTTGACATCAGTCTTCACCTAAGTCCTTGTATTTCTCCTCATAGGTGAACTTCACGGTAGACCAGATCCGAGCGATCATGGACAAGAAGTCCAACATTAGAAACATGTCTGTAATTGCTCATGTTGACCATGGCAAATCCACTCTGACAGATTCCTTGGTATGCAAAGCCGGCATCATCGCCTCTTCCAGAGCCGGCGAAACGCGCTTCACAGACACGCGCAAAGATGAACAAGAACGCTGCATCACCATTAAATCCACGTAAGTACCGCCAGTCGTCTGCGGAATGCGTTGGGTCCTACGTAAGTTTTCTATTATACTTCGAGATTTGCTAGTTTCCTGCTCGGGTTTCTTATCACGTTAAGCATAATTTCCTTAGTTGTCTTTAGGTTAATGTGTGCGTGCTTTTTTTCTCATACTGTGTTGTCAACTTGAACGTATATATCTGGTGGTTTGTTTTGCACAGGTTGTATTTATGTAACACACTGCTTAAGCTACCACAAATGCAGACTAGAATCCCGACTGCTGGTCATCGAACTCCAGAGTCAGGCCGAGTTTCGTCCCCTCCCCTAACTCACTGCTGGAAGATTGAATATCTCCGTCTCTTTTTTTAGGAGGAATGGATGTCCTCTTCCCCTGCCTCCTCCACTCCCTTTTTTTAACTTCTCCCTGCAAGCTGCAGCCTGAGGAATTGAAATGAGTTCAAGACAGCGAGTGCTGATTATTTTTAGACTCTGCTTTCATGTAGTCAACAGTTTCCCAACCAACGTGTTCTGTATCCACGTTGAAGCAAATTGGCCAATCACTCTGGAATAAGCATCTGACAGCAGTGTGTTGTATAAGGAAAACTAATAATATATCTGTTGTCCCCTTTACATCAAAGGACCATTTCACCCCACCGTTGATATTCTCTGATATGAACCTTGAAGCTTATATACCTCATTCAGGTCTAGCAGAAAACCTTCAGGCCAAGTTACATGTATTTATATCGGACAATGATTAATGAAAAAGAAGTATTCAAGTGCAAGCGGATCTGAAGAAATATCTCTTGATGAATACATGTGTATGTGCGCTCTGCTCTGACCAACATAATATACAGCGGGATACGTACAATACATATGAGGAATACAGGGAACGGCCCGAAAAAAAGAAAATAAAACGACTAGGGGCGTATTCAGTTAGGTCCGGCACTCGCGGCTGCGCGTGTAAAGTGAAAATATGGCACCGCAACAACGCGGATTTCCCTTCACAACCCTATGGAGTGCGCACGGAAATCCGCGATGTTGCGGTAATGGGACTCGTGCAGCCGCACGTAATCGCGGACTGGAAAGCTAATGAAACATGACCCTGGATGTCACCTGTTAATAATATATTCATTAATAATTAAAATTAAAACTAAAGTCCCTCGACCCCCCCCACCCCCCAAGCAAGCTTGTCAGTCACTCTCTCTTCTCAGAGAAGCACCTGCTATGGTGGACATATTTAAAGGATAAATCCACATTTTGTGGATTATTTTCTTTTTAGGGAATTAATATGCAAAAGAGACCCAAAGGGTTTAGTTTCCAAATGTAACCACTATCCTCTATGTAATCGTTTGCGAGATACACTCTCTAGCACTCGCCCTTCCTGCAGATTCTGGCTTCTGACCTGGCAGCAGGGTTCAGGCGTTGACCGATTACTGCATATACCCGGCAAACTGAAGGATGAAGAACCCGCAGGAGTGGTAAATGCTCGATCCAATTGTCAAAATTCATTTAATTTTTTTAAAGTGGTTTTATGTTGGCTCTGTGACCTCTCAGTGGTTTATTAAAGGACAAGCAAACGCTCCAAAACAAAATAAATACGCACCTGCCCATCTACGGACAGACAGCCTAACCTGCGAGTGCATGCTGAGAAGAGAGCCAGATTTAGAAAACCTGCCTGTATTCTGGTTTTCAGACCAAATTGGGTGTTGGGGGAGGGAGAGGGGGTTGACCACAAATCTGCTGGGCTCATCTGTCTGAATCCTGCAGTGCCAATAGGGGGCATGCTTTCCAACCTGGCCATCCTAGCCTGCGCTTGCAGGTTTGGGTGTCCGTCCATAGATGGGCGGTTACGTATGTATTATGAAGTGTTACATGTCCATGTGAGCAGCGAGCGTGTGCACCAACAATCCCAGTACTAGCAAAGAGGGGTATAATGTCAGAGACGCAGTTTCAGCAGACTCTCCCCTCCATACTGCTAATTAATAATTAATTGCGTTGCTAATGGCATTTTGCATTGATCTTGTAGGGCAATTTCCTTGTACTATGAACTCTTGGACAATGACTTGGCTTTCATCAAGCAGTGCAAGGATGGCTCTGGTTTCCTCATAAACTTGATCGATTCCCCCGGACACGTAGACTTTTCTTCAGAGGTGACGGCGGCGCTCAGAGTTACAGATGGCGCACTTGTAGTGGTTGATTGTGTATCCGGTAAGTTCTCCAGTTTGGTGTATAACTGAAAACAGAGCAGGAATCTCCTCTTACGCCCTCCTCCTTCTCTATCCTGCATGAAGTTAATATTGCTTGCTTGCTCATAGGTAACATTAAAAAAAATATAATGCAATATTCTGGCCTACTTTAATAAATATATTTTTGTGGTTATCTCTCTCGTTTGATTAAAGCCATGGTAAATCTCAACTCAATGTATACTTTTCATTTATGGAGAGCCTGTGTATGCTCTATAGTTAATCATATAGCCTGCACATGGGAACTAATTAACAAATGAACCTGAGACAATGTCTATGGTTTAGACCGAGTGTTTTACCACTGGTTACATTTTTGTATTAAACAATATTTTAAAAAAAAGCATTTTATATAGTTATATACAGAAAATACCCCAAGGTGAAAAGACAGAGTTGTCTAGATGTAAGCTCAATAATTAATTCTCCAGTAGATTAATTTGTCAACCAAGTCGTTAATTACATGCTCCAAATAGGACGTTATTGATAAAGTGAATTCAAAATTCCTCTTTAATTAAGACATATTTGCCTACTTCTTATTTCTTCTCTCCGGGAGATCCTGGAAGTGGCCAGGGCGCCACGATTTGCGCTATTATCCCACTGACGTCAGGGACACAATTATGTGATTCGTGGCACCCTGTATGATGCGGGAGAATGGTCTGCTCTCCCGGTAGTCCCACCTTCGAGAGTCTCCCGAACATCCGTGTAGAGTGGGAATTATGAATAACGGGAAACTCCACCTCTGCAAGGAGATGATTTTAGAATATTATATGCGAACTGTAGAGTGAGAATTGGTCGCAGTGCAGCGGTCGCTGAGTAATGTGTATAAACCAATGTCTGTGTCCATATCGTAGTGGACAATGTTGTGTTTCATGATAGAAACTTTCAAATATATCAAGGGTTATAACAAGATGCAGGAGGGAAACATTCTTTAATGGAAGAGAAGTATTAGAACACGAGGATATGTACTGACACTGGTGGGAAGAGAAGTATTAGAACACGAGGACATGTACTGACACTGGGGGGAAGAGAAGTATTAGAACACGAGGACATGTACTGACACTGGAGGGAAGAGAAGTATTAGAACCCGAGGACATGTACTGACACTGGGGGGAAGAGAAGTATTAGAACATGAGGACATGCACTGACACTGGGGGGAAGAGAAGTATTAGAACACGAGGACATGTACTGACACTGGAGGTAGGAGAAGTATTAGAACACGAGGACATGTACTGACACTGGCGGGAAGAGAAGTATTAGAACACGAGGACATGCACTTACACTGGGGGGAAGAGAAGTATTGGAACACGAGGACATGCACTGACACTGGGGGGGGGGAGAGAAGTATTAGAACACGAGGACATGCACTTACACTGGGGGGAAGAGAAGTATTGGAACACGAGGACATGCACTGACACTGGGTGGAAGAGAAGTATTAGAACACGAGGACATGTACTGACACTGGGGGGAAGAGAAGTATTTGAACACGAGGACATGCACTGACACTGGGGGGGGGAAGAGAAGTATAAGAACACGAGGACATGCACTAACACTGGAGGGAAGAGAAGTATTAGAACACGAGGACATGCACTGACACTGGGGGGGGGGGAAGAGAAGTATAAGAACACGAGGACATGCACTTACACTGGGGGGAAGAGAAGTATTGGAACACGAGGACATGCACTGACATTGGGGGGAAGAGAAGTATTAGAACATGAGGACATGCACTGACATTGGGGGGAAGAGAAGTATTAGAACACGAGGACATGTACTGAGACTGGGGGGGAAGAGAAGTATTAGAACATGAGGGCATGTACTGACACTGGGGGGAAGAGAAGTATTAGAACACGAGGACATGTACTGACACTGGTGGGAAGAGATGTATTAGAACAGGAGGACATGTACTGACACTGGGGGGAAGAGAAGTATTAGAACACGAGGACATGTACTGACACTGGGGGGAAGAGAAGTATTAGAACACGAGGACATGTACTGACACTGGGGGGAAGAGAAGTATTAGAACACGAGGACATGTACTGACACTGGGGGGAAGAGAAGTATTAGAACACGAGGACATGTACTGACACTGGGGGGGAAGAGAAGTATTAGAACACGAGGACATGCACTGACACTGGGGGGGAGGGAAGTATTAGAATACAAGGACATGTACTGACACTGGGGGGAAGAGAAGTATTAGAACACAAGGACATGTACTGACACTGGGGGGAAGAGAAGTATTAGAAAATGAGGACATGCACAGACACTGGGGGGAAGCGAAGTATTAGAACACGAGGACATGTACTGACACTGGGGGGGGAAGAGAAGTATTAGAACACGAGGACATGCACTGACACTGGGGGGGAGGGAAGTATTAGAATACAAGGACATGTACTGACACTGGGGGGAAGAGAAGTATTAGAACACAAGGACATGTACTGACACTGGGGGGAAGAGAAGTATTAGAACACAAGGACATGCACTGACACTGGGGGGGAAGAGAAGTATTAGAACACGAGGACATGTACTGACACTGGGGGGGGGAGAGAAGTATTAGAACACAAGGACATGTACTGACACTGGGGGGAAGAGAAGTATTAGAATACAAGGACATGTACTGACACTGGGGGGAAGAGAAGTATTAGAACACGAGGACATGTACTGAGACTGGGGGGAAGAGAAGTATTAGAATACAAGGACATGTACTGACACTGGGGGGAAGAGAAGTATTAGAACACGAGGACATGTACTGACACTGGGGGGGGGAGAGAAGTATTAGAATACAAGGACATGTACTGACACTGGGGGGGGGAGAGAAGTATTAGAACACGAGGACATGTACTGACACTGGGGGGGGGAGAGAAGTATTAGAATACAAGGACATGTACTGACACTGGGGGGAAGAGAAGTATTAGAACACGAGGACATGTACTGACACTGGGGGGAAGAGAAGTATTAGAATACAAGGACGTACTGACACTGGGGGGAAGAGAAGTATTAGAATACAAGGACATGTACTGACACTGGGGGGGAAGAGAAGTATTAGAACATGAGGACATGTACTGACACTGGGGGGAAGTAGGTTCAGAGGGAATCTGAGGAAAAACTACTTCACAGAAAGAGTAGTTGTTAAGCGGAATAGCCTCCCATCAGAGGTGGTAGAGGCTAATACAGTAGAGCAGTTTAAACATGCTTGGGATAGACATAAGGATATCCTTACAAAGAATAAAAGATCAAATAGGGTTTGAGGTTATCATAGGTTAAAAAATGGGCAGACTGGATGGGCCAAGCGGTTCTTATCTGCCCTTATATTCTATGTTGAACATAAAAACTGCTTTGTTCGTAAAACTGTTTATTAATAAAGATATTGTGTATTTGAATCGGTGTAAATGTACCTGACTCCAGGGTCCCGCACTGATCAGCTGTCGGCCTTTCATTAATTAATTACTAATTGTGATTGGTGGTTCTCTTTTTACATTTGTAACTGCAGGCCATCAGCCAAAAGTAAGCAAAACATTTATAATAATAACGTTTACGTGTTTCCTAAAGTTATTTTCATCAGCAAAAAACCCTAATGAAATAATTTTTAAAATCACCCATTTTATGAATGTAAAATGGTGTCTGCTGTCCGAGTCTATACCCTGTTTATATCTCTTACAAACGTTTACCAGTTCCATGTGTCTGTTTACTCCAATGTATCCCTATGTATAAGTGTGTACCAAGCAGCAGATTGTCCAGCCCCCTTGTGTGGTGATACGGTTACATCCTGCTTGTGCCAGCACTGAGCCGCCGTCTCCTGCTATTTCTACGTCTCTTTCAGGTGTTTGTGTTCAGACTGAGACCGTCTTGCGACAGGCTATCGCCGAACGAATCAAACCCGTCCTCATGATGAACAAAATGGACCGAGCGCTGCTGGAGCTTCAGCTGGTGCCAGAGGAATTGTACCTGACCTTCCAGAGGATAGTGGAGAACGTCAACGTCATCATCTCTACGTACGGAGAGGGAGAGACGGGGCCCATGGGGAATATTATGGTAAGCACCACTGTGAGCCGCTCACCGTGGTCTGTGCTCCCGATTTAGAACAGGCATCAAATCTTAGATCGACTTTCTGCGTCATTCGGGTTTCCAGCTGTATTTTTTATTTTACATACTTGGGAGATCTCTGATCAAAGTTGGAGGAAAGTCTCTGGGGTTGCACAAAATGGGAAGAATTCAGTAAAAGCGTAAATGTTTTTTGTTGGGGTTTTCTTTCTGTGATTTCGTTCTTTTCTTATGCCCATAAAATAAAGATACTTAATCCAATATGCTGCCAATTGAAAGCACTATCTCTTCTGAATAAAACAGTACACAGTTGGCTTAATTAGATGAAGTATGCGTAAAACCCATTATTCCCAACCCAACATAGTACAAAAATAATTCCAGTCATTAAGATGAAAACTACTTAAAGAGGTTAAAACTGCCTTTGTTTATTCAGCTTTCGGAACATTTTCGGAAGTGGTTTTGCAGTAAATATAATGATGTCTCACTTTCCCATTTAATTATCTACCTTTTCTTTGTTGTGTGAATATCTTTGTCCTTTCATGATTGGGCAATTTCCTAAAAGACTTGTTTTATTTTCATCACCCTGACCAGTCTGTATAGTATCAAAGTTTTCATTTATTTTTCACACAAGATTTTCGTACCTTTTCAATTAGTTAATGTTCTGATTAGCTGCTTAATTAGCCGGTTTGAATTTGGAGAGTTCTGAATGATTCCTTCTGTGCTGTCACCCACAAACCCTGTGTTACCCCGTAGATTGACCCAGTGATTGGCACTGTTGGCTTTGGCTCTGGTCTTCACGGCTGGGCCTTCACCCTCAAGCAATTTGCAGAGATGTACGTTGCCAAATTCTCCGCCAAAGGCGAAAAGGCGCGGCTCCCCCCGGCCGAGCGAGCGAGGAAAGTGGAAGAGATGATGAAGAAATTGTGGGGAGACAAGTACGTAGTAGCATAACACTACTATGCAACAATAACCTATCCCCATAGACACCAATAGCATCAGTTCCACCAGACCCTGTATTGAAAAAATTGTGCCGTTCTCGTAGCTAGAAACATGAAATACAGACAGATTATTGCAACTTTTGCACTAGAAATGGACAGATGGATAGTGCTATAGTAATTATACCAGGCTACGCTGACCTTTTTCGTTTAAATAAAACAGATCTGACTACATTTTGAGAGCTTTAAGGGCTTACCGATAGGTTTTCCAGGGAAGAGAGCAGCATAAAGATCTTGTACCACGCCACCGATGACGTCACATCGGCAGCAATAAAATACTCGGTGGAGACTGAGATAATGATGGAGACATCAAATGCTCCGACATGTACTTCATTGCTGTCTCTGTTGATGGCTCACCGTCTATAGCAGTGGTTCTCAAACTTTTGCAGTTCACGGCACCCTTAGAGTCTCCAAATTTTTTTAAGGCACCCCTCCAAAATAATTACTGAGCAGTCCTGTTTTAGAAGTAGTTGGGTCAAAAAATTGTAATAAGTATTTAGGTCACGACAAAAATACTTATTTAGTTGTATGCAAAAATGCCCCTCTGCAACCAGAGACACTGCCCCCTCTGCATCCAGGCACTCTGCCCCCTCTGCATCCAGGCACTCTGCATCCAGGCACTCTGCCCCCTCTGTCACGCTGTCCCCTCCTCTGCCCTCTGTCACGCTATTCCCCCTCCTTTGCCCTCTGTCACGCTATTCCCCCTCCTTTGCCCTCTGTCACGCTGTCCCCTCCTCTGCCCCCAGGCACGCTGCCCCCTCTGCAGCCCTCTGTCACGCTGCCCCATCTGCAGCCCTCTGTCACGCTGCCCCCCTCCGCTGTCACACTGTCCCCCTCCGCTGTCACACTGTCCCCCTCCGCTGTCACATTGTCCCCCTCTGCTGCCCACTGTCCTTCTCCGCTGCCACACTGTCCCCCTCCGCTGCCACACTGTCCCCCTCCGCTGCCACACTGTCCCCCTCCGCTGCCACACTGTCCTTCTCCGCTGTCACACTGTCCCCCTCTGCTGTCACACTGTCCCCCTCTGCTGTCACACTGTCCCCCTCCGCTGCCCACTGTCCTTCTCCGCTGCCACACTGTCCCCCTCCGCTGCCACACTGTCCCCCTCCGCTGCCACACTGTCCCCCTCCGCTGCCACACTGTCCCCCTCCGCTGCCACCTGTCCCCCTCCGCTGCCACCTGTCCCCCTCCGCTGCCACCTGTCCCCCTCCGCTGCCACCTGTCCCCCTCCGCTGCCACACTGTCCCCCTCCGCTGCCACACTGTCCCCCTCCGCTGCCACACTGTCCTTCTCCGCTGCCACACTGTCCCCCTCCGCTGCCACACTGTCCTTCTCCACTGTCACACTGTCCCCCTCCGCTGCCACACTGTCCCCCTCCGCTGCCACACTGTCCCCCTCCGCTGCCACACTGTCCTTCTCCACTGTCACACTGTCCCACTCTGCTGCCACCTGTCCCCCTCCGCTGCCACACTGTCCCCCTCCGCTGCCACACTGTCCCCCTCCGCTGCCACACTGTCCTTCTCCGCTGCCACCTGTCCCCCTCCGCTGCCACACTGTCCCCCTCCGCTGCCACACTGTCCTTCTCCGCTGCCACCTGTCCCCCTCCGCTGCCACCTGTCCCCCTCCGCTGCCACACTGTCCCCCTCCGCTGCCACACTGTCCTTCTCCGCTGCCACACTGTCCCCCTCCGCTGCCACACTGTCCTTCTCCGCTGTCACACTGTCCCCCTCTGCTGCCACACTGTCCCCCTCTGCTGCCACACTGTCCCCCTCTGCTGCCACACTGTCCCCCTCTGCTGCCACACTGTCCTTCTCCGCTGTCACACTGTCCCCCTCTGCTGTCACACTGTCCCCCTCTGCTGCCACACTGTCCCCCTCTGCTGCCACACTGTCCCCCTCTGCTGCCACACTGTCCCCCTCTGCTGCCACACTGTCACCCTCCGGTGCCACCACCCTTTTCACTCTGACCCACGCCAGACATAAAAAAAAAGAGAAGACAGAAACTTACCAATCAGCGCGGCGCCGGGACCCAGCAGCCTCCTCTCTCCCGCAGCTGTCACTGAATATAGACGTCAGTGACAAGCTGCTGCGGGAGAGAGGAGGCTGCTGGGTCCCGGCGCCGCGCTGATTGGTAAGTTTCTGTCTTCTCTTTTTTTTTATGTCTGGCCCGCGGCACCTCAGTGACAGCGCCGCGGCGCACACTTTGGGAACCGCCGGTCTATAGTGTCTATCCATGGTGAGATAATGCTCATGTAAAGCTCTAGTGTTTTAGTCTTGGTAGCACCTTATAATGTACCTATTCCTAGTGAATTGATAGGCTACATTATCAGCTGCCTGCTTCGTGTGTAGCCGTTACACTTTATCACCTCTTTTGTGTAGTTAATGTTGCTAAGAACTAATGTCTTGTGAATACTTGCGTCTTTAGGTATTTTGACCCAGCCGCAGGCAAATTTAGCAAATCTGCAACCAGTGCCGACGGGAAGAAGTTACCGCGGACGTTCAGCCAGCTTATCCTGGACCCCATCTTTAAGGTATTGGGTAAATTTAATGTTGCCCTTTTAAAAGTTCAGTGTATTTAGGCCATAATATAGATGTTGTACTGAGACCAGCATGCACTTGAATTGTAGGTATTTGACGCCATCATGAACTTCAAGAAAGAGGAAACTGCCAAACTGATCGAGAAACTGGACATCAAGTTGGATGTGGAAGACCGGGAGAAGGAAGGGAAACAGCTCCTCAAGGTAATGGGTCCTTCCACTGGAGCAGAATATCAGGGTCAGCGTGCACAAATGGGAATCAATATCTTCCCTCAGCTTTAAGGAGGGGGGGAGCACGGACGACTGCACTCTGGAGTTATGCTCCACGGCGGGAGGCGGGTCATATTAAGAATAAATCTCCTCCTCTATCTTACCCTCTCCAACTGCCAGGTAGGATCTGTTTTACAAGTGTCCTCACCATTGCACTATGTGGATATTCCCAGTCCCTTACTTTAGGAGTTAGTGTTGCTCCCAAGTCCGTGCCCAGTTAATAAATCATTCGGGGCTACACACGATACAGGCGGCCATAGTTGTATGCTCATTTGAGCTGCTTTATTTCACTACCGACAGGTACACAGAACAACACAATGTTTCGGGGATTTTTCTTAAGGTGCATACAGGTGTATTAGTATACTCTAGTACACCTGTCTACAACAAACTTCACAGTAAACTGTAATTGTATGAACTTCCTTGTAGACAGAGGCACGTGTGTGTAATGTGCCTCTATACGAATTAATGTTCATATGCCAAGTGAAACAGCATGGAGACAAGAATTTGTAGGTCTATGTTCAATTCAATCTATGGAGCCTTGCTCGTAGGCAGTTGAAAAGGAAAAGACAAACATCACTTAAAATAAATACAATAAGCGTTGACACCCCATTGTAGTAACATGCTTAAAAATCTTTTGTTATGTCGTTAAGTGAGAGAGAAGCTTTTACAGTATATCTAACCCATACTCTACATCTGTTATGGTTGATAATTCCTGTCCTTTCCCTTCTTTCTTCTCTAACCGTTCTCTTTCAGTTCAGCCCTTATTCTGGGATTATCCAGAGATCCGTGAGGACCTCATGTATACTAATCACATCTTTATTCCAGGTGGATTATGTCTAATGTGTGATTTCTCCGTGTCTGTTCTTCTCCCCGTCTAGGACGTCAGCAGTAATAATTCTTAGTGGCAGGCAGGAGGACATTTTATTTCAGGCACTCTTGCATTTCTCATCCATGGACCCCCCCAGGCGTAAGCAGACGTCCCTTCCCCGGGTTTCAGGATTCCATATCCGACAAAGGTGTGACCATATTCGACAAGTGGGGTACAGCGATAACGGGGTTATATTCTCACTCATTATTCAGAACATGAATTGGACCGAACCATTCCCAATTTTAAGATTTTAAAATATCAGTTTGCAATACAGTGGCATTCTACATTGCTAGTAGGATCTTCAGTGGGACTATGGAATATTTACCAGTCTCTACGCCACATTTAATGCTTAAAGTACACCTGTTGTCTGCACAGAATGGAAGCAGACATTTTTTGGGCAATGTCGGAATTCTCCAAGAACCAATGACAACGCTGAAAGCGCAGCCTATCCATTCCCAAAGGACCAGTGATATCACCGAACTACTTTGTGATGTCACTGGTTCCTAGTGAAATGATCCTTTAAATGGAGCTGGAGGAAAGCTCTGCGGGGCCACATCCGGCTCCAGGGGGACATCTGTTGGACGTTCCTGATCTAAGAGGCAGATTGTCTTCATATTAAACCACTTCCCTTTGTATAAATGGAAGTAACGCAGGTCTGTGTAATGATATATTGCTATCACTAGCTCTGCCTGGCACCATTGTGTAAGTGGCACCTGCAGAAGATGGTGTGAATAATGGTGAGAATATGACCCCAGGAGCACATTATATTGGGTACTTATTACCATGGAGTTTGCCAGAATTTGTGGCTGGCAGCTCCGATTTGTCACATGGTGCTGAATAAGCGTTTGGGAGGGGGTGAGAGTGAGGGGATAAGCAGGGGTGTAGTTCCTGTAAGAAATTATTTGTTGGAACTGTGAAGCAAATACAGAAAGAAACTACATGTAATCTTATAACTGCTTGGGGAGCACATTTTCTAGAGAGCTCTGTAAACTAATAATTACTAAAAGAGAATAAGGTGTTCAGCAAGGAGACTGTGGGTTCCATTAACCATTAATAAAAAATATTTTTTTACTCCAGCACTGGTGAAATTATATTATGGTAACAGTCAGGTTTATAAATCTTTTGTAAGGTCCGGAGTCTGGTGTGGTAGGGGTAACCTGGATTATAGATATGTCCAGTGCACGGTGCCAGCTGAGATTGTGTATCGTTGACGTTCCTCTTACATCCTGCCTGCGGTACCTGGACGCTGAAGAATGCTACTTCTGATTTCTTTCCTCCTTTGGTGATAAAGCGTTCAGTCCCGGGCACGTGTCATTCTGTATTCCTGTGCTGCAGGCCGTCATGAGGCGCTGGCTGCCGGCTGGAGAAGCCTTGTTGCAGATGATCACAATCCACCTGCCTTCCCCCGTGACGGCGCAGAAGTACCGGTGTGAATTGCTGTACGAGGGGCCGGGAGATGATGAGGCTGCTATGGGTAAGGTCGCCACCTGGCACACTTCAAAACACAAGCATTGTTAGAAACACATTGTTGGGTACGGAACAATTTCTTATCTCGACTGTAAATGTATCAAACCTTCTGAAATGGAAAAGTAGAGGTGTTGCCAATCAGATTCTAGTTATCTATCTAGTACATTCTAAAAAGCACTAGAATCTAGAATAGATTGGTTGCTATGGGCAACACCTCCACTTTTCATTTTCAGATGGTTTGATATGTTTACAGTGTAGCAAAGTGTTAGAGCCTTGTAATACAGAGGTGATTCATATTCTTGTTGCCAGGATATTCTGTTCTGTAAGACACTTGTTCATAAATAGTATTGTGTGTGTGGAAAGATCTGGAGATATCCTGGAGTTTGAACACAACTTTTCTTTATGGTATTACATAGGTGTGAAAGCCTGCGACCCCAAAGGTCCTCTAATGATGTACATCTCTAAGATGGTGCCCACATCCGACAAGGGACGTTTCTACGCCTTCGGCCGCGTATTTTCCGGGATTGTCTCGACAGGACAGAAAGTGCGTATTATGGGTCCCAACTACACTCCAGGGAAGAAGGAAGATCTCTATCTGAAGCCTATTCAGAGGTACGTTCACCAGCAGAACTTTGTCTCCTCTGAAGACCATACAACTGCTAACAATTTTAGGATCCTTTTTGCTCGTTTAAACATATTTTCTCCATTAGCCATCTGGGGCACACTGATTTATTAAGGGGGTTAAGTCCAAACATTAGGGTCCCCTGAGTCCTTCTGGGATGAGCCAGGTATTTGTGCTCTCAGCATGGGAAGTGTGGATCAGATCTTTGCTTGGTCTTTATATCCGTTTAGTTAGGTGGTTATGACTACAAAGAGTTTCTGTACTTGAATGACCAGGTTGTGTCTGACACCCAGAGTGTTTGCGAGTGGGGTCCTGGTCTCTTCTCCTTCCTCTCCTGCCGTGTGACCCTATCACTCACCCTGGGAGGCAAGATGAAGCCACAAGCTGCCAGGAGAGTGTACTGACCTGACTGGCTGGTAAACTGCTGTCTGCTCTCCCCTCCGTCTCCCCCGTACACATAAATACTCTGGGTGTTCTCCTAAGCAGCACTGAGTGCTGGACGTATGGGGAAGCATTTAATCATTAGCATGAAGGGAAAACGCCTTTGTGGATACTTATTGCCGACATGCCTGAAGGAAGGTATCTGCCATTTGGTTGTGCACAGAAGCCTGGTGCCTAATTCTAATATACCAATGTTCAAGAGGTGACCATTTAGGCTGATCATGGTCTCCTGGAAGCTTGTTTTAGACCCATGTGAAGCATATTTCCAATGTGGTGCATGGCACATACCAGCACTCAAATACAGGGTCACGTATGCTGCCCTATTGTACATTCCAACCTCCATCTATAGACTATAATGTCCATAACACATTCTTTTACCTTCTTAACTCCCAGGACCATCCTGATGATGGGTCGTTACGTTGAGCCCATCGAGGACGTTCCTTGTGGAAACATAGTTGGCCTCGTTGGCGTGGACCAGTTCTTGGTGAAGACCGGCACCATCACCACCTTTGAACACGCCCACAACATGCGAGTGATGAAGTTCAGCGTCAGTCCTGTCGTTCGTGTGGCTGTGGAGGCAAAAAATCCCGCAGACCTCCCGAAGCTGGTGGAAGGCTTGAAACGTCTGGCCAAGTCTGATCCTATGGTTCAGGTAGGGTCCGGAGATCCCAACAACATTGTACAATGGGCCGTTTACCACGCAGCACTTCTGTGTAACATCTTAGCTGGAATAACCGTCTCCAACACGCACATCTTAAATGCAGCCGCCTTAGTAATACAATAATATTTGCAGATCGTTTTAATTAACAATTCCCTAACATTTTGCATTTATACGTCTGTTATCTGCACCACCTACTTTTTACATTCTCCTCTAAAAATCTGGTGGCACCGCTTGTTTTACATAATTATGATTAACGGTCAATAATATCCTCATTAATCTACTGCACTAGTTCTAGGACCATGAATTCTGGGTCCATAGACTGCAAACCTGACCTGTCTTGTTCATTTTTGATGATGTTGCATTTGCGGAGTTGTAAAATGTGGTCCTTTCTATCTGTTTAGTGTATAATAGAAGAGTCTGGAGAACACATCGTTGCAGGTGCCGGGGAGTTACACTTAGAAATCTGCCTTAAAGATCTTGAAGAAGATCATGCATGTATTCCTATCAAGGTATGAGCCCAGTTTTACACTGTAGTTGCTGAAGAAAGTACGACTGCCCGCTGGTCACAAGTTGGCATTTAACCTATAGTCTATTTGCTGTGTCTTTCTGTTTCTCTGCTGGTCTTAATGGCCACGTAGAAAGACATTTATATAATTGGTAGAGGAAAAGCATTGAAAGGTTTCTGTAGGTGTTCCAAGTAAATGTCACTACTGACCCCTGAGCTTGCTTGCTGAAGTTCCCCAGTCCAACTTGGACTGTGAACAAGGCTACAGAAGCAATGGAAAGCTGTTTGGAAGAGGTGAGAGAGGAAGCAGAGGAACAGTTATCCGTTTCCACTCTTATATGTTAATGTTTTGCCTTTAGTGTTCGCTAATATACAACCTCTGGCTGATACAAAATAAATTTAATGATGGACGTACTCCCTTTAAACCATTACGTTTTCCTATTGAACAACACCAGTTATTTATTGTGATTTTCCTATCTTGTTTTCAGTTTATTAATTAGATGAGCATAAAGTTGATAAATTTCAGTTTGCAGTGTGTATTTGTGTTTTATGTCACTGACTACGTTTTATTGTTCCCGTATAGAAATCAGACCCTGTTGTATCATACAGGGAGACAGTGAGTGAGGAATCCAACCAACTCTGCTTGTCCAAATCCCCCAATAAGCACAACCGTCTATATATGAAAGCCAGACCCTTCCCTGACGGCTTGGCGGAAGACGTTGACAAAGGAGACGTCGGTTCCCGGCAAGAGCTGAAACAGCGTGCCCGTTACCTGGCAGAAAAGTACGAGTGGGATGTGGCAGAGGCCAGAAAGATCTGGTGTTTTGGCCCTGATGGAACAGGACCCAACATCTTGGTAGATGTCACAAAAGGTGTCCAGTATCTCAATGAAATAAAGGACAGTGTTGTTGCCGGATTCCAGTGGGCCACCAAAGAGGCAAGTTCTTCACCATTGTCTGCCGTTCTGATGTTTCTGCCAACAAATATGGAGATAACTCCACTAATTACCCGCTGTAGGATAGGGAATTGTGACCTATATAGAGAAGTGGTGCTGAACTGTCCGACAAAGTCTGTCAAGTTCAGTCATTCACTAGCTGTAAATGCCCATTGTTGATTGCTGTTGATCCAGAAGAAGGTGAAAAAGCTTAAACTGAGTTTTACACAATAGTCTCAGGATAGGAAAACAATAAACCCACTGCTCCGTAACTGCAGTTTGATGTTATTTCTAACCTGAATCGACAACCTGGCATTAAACGATTTAATAGAATTCATATTGTTTTAAGCCATTAAGACATTGAAGCCAGGCTGAGACTGTCAATAGCGATGATCGGAAAATACTTGACGCAAAAGTATTGTAAATGTAATGGGCTAGTCCAGTGGTTCCCAAACTTTTTCAGTTTGCGGCAGCCTTAGTCTCCATAATTTTTTCAAGGCACCCCTCCAAAATAATTACCGAGCAGTCCCGTTTTATAAGTAGGGTTAAATAAACTTAATAAGTATTTATGTCAGGACAGCAATACTTATTTAGTTGTATGCAAAAATAATACACATAAATCCAAGGAAAAATATTATTTTTATATATTTTTTTAAATTATATTTCTGTTAAAGAATAATTTACAGCTAACTCACACTGTGCCCTCCTTCATCTCCACACACTCTGTGCCCCTCTGCATTCCCTCACTCTGCCCCCTCTGCATCCCGGGGGCCAGGAGAATAAAAACAAACTTACCGATCTGGCGGCGCCCGGGACCCAGTATCCTCCTCTCTCCTGCCGCTTGTCACTGAATGTGACATTCAGTGACAAGCGGCAGGAGAGAGGAGAATGCTGGGTCCCGGGCGCTGCCGAATTGATACTTCTTTTTTATTTTTTTTCTCTTCCTGGCCGCGGCACCCCTGTGACAGCGCCACAGCACCCCTGGGAGCCGCGGCGCACACTTTGGGAACCGCTGGGCTAGTCAATAGGTTAGAAGAAGGGTTACCTTCTTCCTTTATCTGCAGAAGATAACAAGTAATTCTACCAGTAGGCCCTTATTTTGCTGCCTATTTGTGTGATTGCAGCCTTGTTAGTGTTCCGCTGAGAGGATGTGAAATTTCCTACATAAGCTCTTATAGAACAGTATGACAATTGCTGGTCGGACCAAAAATACTCCAAGTAGCGTTCATGTGTGGCCCGCATACAAGGTACATTCGGTCAGTTTGATCTGTTCCAGTGACGGAACCCAGACGTAGGAGACTGGATGGAAGCAGTAGTCTGTGACGTAGGAGACTGGATGGAAGCAGGTGTCTGTAGTCTGTGACGTAGGAGACTGGATGGAAGCCGTAGTCAGTGCAGTCCACCATTTTTCAGTGGAGATATCCTTTAATAATCTTAAAGTCATGAGGACCATGGTGGGCAAAAGAGCCAAACCCATTCAATATACAGAATGCAAAGTCACTTATCCTGTAAATCCTGTGTTCTCCACTGTCAGATCACCTATATTTTCTTTTTGTACTGAACAGACCAGTGGTTAAATATGGATTTCAATGTCTCTGTGCAGGGAGTTTTGTGTGAAGAGAACATGAGAGGTGCGAGGTTTGACATTCACGATGTCACCCTGCACGCGGACGCAATTCATCGAGGAGGTGGACAAATCATCCCCACAGCCAGGAGAGTGCTCTATGCCGCTGCCCTCACAGCCCAGCCCAGACTGATGGAGCCCATCTACCTAGTGGAGATACAGGTAAGGGCCAGGTAGTTGCACCCAGATTCAAATAGAAACGTATCTTGATTTCCGCCTAGATCTACAGTCGTAACTAGGCACAAGTTCCGTGCTCTTCCTTCTTTGTAAACGCTAGTCGCATGCAGGTTGCGTCCAACGTGAATCGGGTTGTTTATGTCTAGATTTAGATTTTTGCAGAGTTGACATTTGAGACATTCTGGCACTTGGCTGGCCCCGTGTGATCAGGTCACAAGATCTAAGTGCTGAGTGACTGGATCCATCCAATGATGCCGCCTACGTCGTGGCCACATTGATCACAGACAAAGTTGCTGGGAGCTCAGGCTGAGTGACTGGACCTGTCCATGCATGGATACTGTAGGGTAACTTGTCATCGGCCTGTTGGTCTGATCTCATTTCTCTGGCAGCTACTGATTTAGACTTTCTGTTCTGTAGAACATTGATTTAATCATTTAAATGTACACAGAAGCTGACCTCTGTATCCTATCTGCGCAGTGCCCGGAGCAGGTGGTTGGTGGTATCTACGGCGTGCTGAACAGGAAGCGTGGACATGTCTTTGAGGAATCTCAAGTTGCTGGAACACCCATGTTTGTTGTAAAAGCTTTTCTTCCAGTCAATGAGTCCTTCGGTACGTTCTTCCAGATCCTGTTACTTAACATTGCTGAATCTATATGGATGAGATTATTTGGAGGAATTGAATGTTTAGTAAAGCTCTATTTCTGCTACGTGTTACACAATGCAGGGGTGCAGACTGCTAGGGTGAAGAAGTACTGTGTCCATCCATCCCTTGCTCTATGAGAAGGCGTGCACTCAAGAATGGCGCACTGTATTTGAGCATTCTTTTCTACAGGTGTTTTTTATTACAATTGTCGAGGTGTCAGTCTTATGGCAGCAGTAGAAGCCTGGAAGACCTAGTGCTAGTGCAGGAGTTGAAACCAAGCCACTAACTAAAAACTGAAGGTGGATTATAATTAACACTGTACCATTCAGCCTCTAGATTGCCCGTCAACCCGACTATTAACATTTGGCTTAATATTGGGCCTCAAGCTATGTACTGTGGGCTTTTTTTTTATTTTAGTGAGGCTTGTTTGCTATAGCAATAAGGCAGCACTTAGCTTATATCTGGATTGCCCTCTTAAACCCAAGCAGCGGTGCATCTAGGAAATACAGCACTGTCATGTGGGAAACTGGTATCACATCACTGGGTCATTACAGATGTGGCTCATAGAAAAGCATTGATCAAACCTAGAGTTTGGATTTGGACTGATCCTGGTTAGTATATAGCTAGGAACCACGTTTTAACACTTAAGGCAACAGGTAATTTTGAGGCCGGTCTTCTAAGGCTACAGGGCTCTGATGTAACCAGGTCACCTTGTCTTCTGGGACCCCAAGAAAATGGATGAAAAATTTGCAACCAACGTAAAATAAACCCTACATCAGGGAAGCAGTCAGTATACACTTACCTTTGGAAAGTGTGATTCAGTGCCACAATCCCTGGGCATTCACAGGTGTCCTAGAACTATAACTTGCATCTTTCTAAGTTTTCTGGTCTTTGGGGGGCCTCAGTCGAGGATGAGCTTTTCACCTTACTACAAACTCCCCTTCAGGGGGACTTACATGATGGTCTGAGCAGGATTGTTTTGGTTAAATTTGTTTCTAGACCCCCAAAAGTAAGTAACATCTAGGCCAATATCTTAACCTCAGCACTACATTCCAGTTAGCATAACAGAACACTCTCTTTCAGTTTCACCCTCTCGCATTCAGTCTATCACTACTCATTTTACAAGACAACGTGAATATAGGCTGAAGAGTACAAATGAGGGCTTCAATGTGTGGCCATTTTTCAAAAATCTGATGCGTCCTTGAGCCCTAAATTAACTGTTGCATTATTTGCAGACCCTTTTGTAGATCCTTAATCAGTTTTTCATCTTTGTCCAGTTTTCACAAGGCGTAGGCTGTCCCCAAAGCATATGGAGGTAGACTTACATTGATTGGAAAGGACTGTGTCAATTTCAGTCACTGATGATTTCATTCGTCAGGCCCTTCTGTTGGTTGGGATACGTGAGTGTGAGACTCTGCATGCGACCGTCATCCACAGACACATAGGAGACTGGGCTACATTGAACAATCGATGTATTAATTCATGTAAAAAGTTACTTTTTTATTACTAATTAATGGAGGGGTCCTGCACTTCAACCAAGGTGGCTTTGTAGCGAGAAAATAGTTAAGTATTATAATGGATAGAAAACATGAGGAGTACTATGGATTTGCTTGATCATATTATCAGGTAGAAATAACGTAGGTGTATTTTGCTTAGCTGATTCCATGACTCCTCTTCTCTCCCCTACGACAGGTTTCACTGCTGATCTCAGGTCCAATACGGGCGGCCAGGCCTTCCCTCAGTGTGTGTTTGACCACTGGCAGATCCTACCCGGAGACCCGACTGAATCCACCACCCGCCCTGCCCAAGTGGTCGTAGAAACCAGGAAACGTAAAGGTTTGAAGGAAGGCATCCCGCTCCTGGATAACTTCTTGGACAAATTGTAACCAGCATAATCAGGATCCCATTTCTCATTTAACTACACAGCAAAGGCAGCATTCTCTCAGCTGATCCAAACACCCCGCGCATAATTTGCCCAGAAAAAAAAAAAGTTTGAAAAAAAATAATAAAATTAAAAGAAGTGATGTAAATGTTGGGTGTGTAGTGTTATTTCCGTTTCTATGTAAGACGATCTGTAACATTAACCTGTCCTCCGATAGCACTTCTGGATTCTTACACAGTAGTACAGACAGATCCTTCTGACTGGTAGTTGGAAAGAGTTACAGATTTATGATGCAACCCCACCAAATAAACCTCCCTTGTCCCCAAGTGTTGAAATAGTAGTGTTGCATGACCCTGTTGTTTGGGAGATGGACCATTTTTGAGTTTGAAGTTCAGCACTTCTGATAGAGGCTTGTGTGTTGAACACATAGATCAGTCAGTGACATAGGACAAACCAGCAGTACTAAACTTTTTACCAACTGCAATAAGAACAAACCTCTAAAGAGGCATCAGGGGGCACAGGAACGAGGATAGCCTAAGAGACAGGGCCAAGTCATTTGGAGTGTTTGCGTGGATTTCCTCCGGGTGCTCCGGTTTCCTCCCACACTCCATAGGTTAATTGGCTGCAGACAAAACTTACCCTACTTTGTGTTGGAGAATTTATACTGTAATCTCCAATAGGGCAGGGACTGATGTGAATGACAAATATTCTCTGTACAGCGCTGCAGAATTGGTATATAAATGATGATGAAGTCACTGGACACCTGTTCTAATATTTGAGTGGAGGGTTTAATATGAAGTAATGTATTTGGGTGGACATCTCCTTTAAAGGCAATATAACCTCCTGCCAACATTTGACATGTGAGCCCGTAACTTATTGAACAGTGCCTGGCAGTCACATTTAGTAACCATTTTTCTTTCAATATAGTAATGATGGTGGTATTCCGAGGAGTCTACATAGAAAGAGTTTGTGCTCCACTAGCCTCTATTTTCTAAAGCAGTCGTTGGTCCAACAGTCACATGTTGCAGATGTACGCACAGGAACAGAGATTATTTTGGTTGTTAATGCTTGTGTAAAGGGGGCGTGGCCTGGACAAGCATAAAGTAGAGCGTATCGTTGCTCTCTGGCCCATATATCCTGCTAAACTCCTGTATGGTGGCTAAGGTGAAGGTTTTGACACAGAATCAGACTCACAATAAACTGCAGACAAATTGGAGCTTAGGTGGTGGTCTCGGCACATTAGAGAGGTACCTTTCGCCCCCGTCGGCGCCCTGCCTCTGTGGTGGTAGTTGGAGCAGGAGTCCAGGACAGCACGAGTGCACCCAATAAATATATTTGGCACCCCTTACTAATAGCAGACCCGGTCCGTGTGATTATTGACGCTGGATTTACTATTTGTTACCTCTGTGCTGGCTGACTTGCTGTGGGAGCGTAGTGGCTGGCGGAGAGCAGCTCCCTCGTACAAACCTCCTGCGGTGAAGGCTCCTCGGTTTGATCCGGTGGACTGCTTTCATGATCTGTGCTGTCCTCTCGCAGTACACCTGTGGGGGAGTTGCTTGTGGTTGCTGTCTGCTCTTTCTTTTCCTGCTGCTCCATGATATGGGCGCCATATTGCCTTGGGCTGAGGAACTGCACATCGGGCCTCAAGGTGACAGAGGGGAGGGAGTCTCCCCGTCCTCTTTAACATTATATAACAGCTTGAGCACAGATACGAGTGTTTACACCTCAGACACCTGTTCAAGTCATTCCAGACTCCTGAAGCTTGTAGCGGTTACTGTGATTGGAGCACTTATAAATAATATGGTATAAATTTATTTAAAGGAAATAGCACAGGGCGCTTATTTATATAATTGCCAATGCACTTGTTTTTGATATTGTGCATATTTTGATAAAGGAAATCGTTACTTTGTTTTGAAAGCATTTTGTATGTCTTGGTGTAAGGAAATGTCTTGTTTGGGGTTTACAACTTTTCCTGGGGAATTCTTTTCTTTGGAGGAAATGTTTATTCTGCAACTGTTGGAAGAAGGACTCATGGTAATTAGACCTTTTGATGTGTGATGGTCATAGGAAGATGTAATTAGACTTGCTGTCCACTGTAAGCTGTAGGAGCTCACAGCAAGGTTTTAAGATGGCACAGATAAGTGTAAATATTGTTAGCTTTGCAATGCATGTAAATCCATGATTGTGTAAACACATTGCATCCTGATTCTAAAAATAACCTGTGTCCTAATCAGTATAAAAAGCAGTCTTGTACACTGAAATGTATCTTTCTGATGTTCCATCTGACCTGATCACCTGGTACCTTGGTACCTTCAACCAGTGTGAGAGCAAATGAACACCACTACTTCAAGACCTGCTTGAATACATCTTCAAGCTGTAATCCTGTGACCTGCAGATTAGACCTAAAATCTAATCCGTTCTCCGACTGTTTCTGAGGTTGGACCCAGCTTTTCCGGTACCACCGCTCTGCCTGCTTTCCTGCATCTCTGGTCAGCGTGACAAGCCAGGGGGGATCCATCCACAGCAATCCTGACCCATAGTAAGAGGTCCGGAGTACCAGCCCAGGTACACCAGCAAGGGGATACCCCAGCATTGACAGTTACCCAGAAGGAATGTGGTTCTGAGCGCCACAAAGGAGCCCAGTGGTGGCAGGCTCCTCCTACTGTGGCAGGCGGGGTGTATTCAGAATGACGAAAGGGGACGGTGGCAAAGTAAGGCCAGCCGGTTCCCAGCAACAACAGACAGGGTGGCATAGGCGGTCTATCCTGTCACAGTTATCTTTTGCACAAAAGGCTGGGAGTGCGTTTCACTCTGTAAAATATGGTGGAGGGTGAGTGCAATCTGTCAAGTTGTATTCCGACGAGCCGAATCTACAGCTAGCATTATAACCTCTGATGCACAGTAATTTGTTTAGGCTGGTGCTCAGCTATACACAAGACTGTAGAATAAATACACTTCAGCATCATTGCAAGGCAATATACTAACTCTCCTAAAACTATGGGCAAGTATAGCCAGTCCGCTGCGGCGGGAAAATTGGAGAGTTGCCATTCCACTACTGCATCTGGCTTGGGAGATACACTGCGCTCAGAGTCGTCGCGGTCCTCCACCTCTCCTTCCTCGCTGACCCATAGGTCACGCTACAACAGGTCTTATAGGTCATTGGCACATCTGAAAAACGTGTAACTGAAAAAATTGGGGGTGAAGGCCGACCTCTCCCTTCTCCGGCACAATATGCAGAAAATCAGGGAGAGAGTGGGTGAGGTGGAGACTCGCATATCTACATTGGAGGATGCCTTTGCCTTTGTCCCGGTGGTGGGACAGTTTGAGGGTTTGGAGTCACAAGTTTACCTGTTCAAGCAAAATATCACAGATATCAAAGGGCGTCTACACTGCAATAACATTCGTTTGGTTGGGCTGCCTGAGAAGGTGGAGGGTGCTGCCGCAGAGTCCTTCATGGAGAAGTGGTTGGTTCAATTGTTTGGCACCGATTTGTTTACAGGCCAATTTGTGGTGGTGGAGCGGGCCCACCGCATTCCAACCCAGGCACCTCCACCTGGACCTCATACCCACACTTTTGTAGCCAAAATCCTGGACTACCGTGACCAAGATGCTGTGCTACGCTTGGCCTTGTAATACAATGGCCAACGAGTAGCTTTGTATCCTGAATTCGCTCGGGATGTACAAAAAATAGGGCTCAATTTATCCCGGTTTAAGAGAAGATTACAGGACTTAGATTCCTTACGCTATGATCTTCCCCGCTTGGCTCAGGGTGGTCTTGGGAGGGCCGCACATCCTTCTTCAATACGCCCTGGTAGGCTGCTGTCTGGATTGACCGTCTGGGTGCTGGTGGACGCTGACCAATGATCCTTGACTGCTATTTTACTTCTCTTCCTTGTCTTCGGGACATTTTGGTGCTGAATGTTTATTTGCATCATGTGTTGGAACTGGTAGATATAGTATAACCTCTAATTCTCACTGTCTTAATGTTGTTTATTGTGTTGATAGGACATAATGCTATATCAACGGCACTATAAGATGTAATGGGCTGGAGGGTCCCCAGTTTTAAGGCCGATCTAGATCTCAGTTTGCCCCATTCCTTTCTCTTTTTTCCTATTCCAACCCTTATTTCTAATATCTTAAATCAAAAATTAATGTTTGGCGGAAGCTGCCCCTCTGTCACTGGATAAATTTGATAAAGATGGTGGTACAGCAAAAATTCTTATATATACTCCAGCAATCACCCATATATATGCCACCTTCCATCTTCCGCAGCATTGACCAATCCTTGGTCTCTCTGATTTGGGTAGGGGTGAAGGTTAAGCTCATCTTCGTTGTAGAAGTCTAGATTCTCTGGTCACTGGTAGCCTGGCGCTTTCTATCTTGAAATTAGGCAGCATGGTGGCTTAGTGGTTAGCACTTCTGCCTCACAGCACTGGGGTCATGAGTTTGATTTCCGAACATGGCCTTCTCTGTGGAGTTTGTATGTTCTTCCCGTGTTTGTGTGGGTTTCCTCCGAGTGCTTCGGTTTCCTCCCACACTACAAAAACATAGGTTAAATGGCTGCTATCAAATTGGTCTATGTGTGTATGGATGTTAGGAGATGTAGACTGTAAGCTCCATTGGGGCAGGGACTGAAGTAAATGAGTTTTCTGTACAGCGCTGCAGAATTGGTGACACTTTATTTATAAAGAGATGATGATATTATGTTGCCTTTCAGTTTGCCCATCTCAAAACATGGGTCTCTGATCCTGATTATCACAACCTACATTGGGAATTAGTGCATCAATTTAATGCTAATTATAGGCTTTTACAGTCACTGCTCTCGGGACAGCTCAAATCACTGACTTCCCTGCTGCCGATAAAAGCAATTAAGATTTAGACAGTTAGTAAATAAAATGGTGGGATATACCAACACTGACCTATGCACACCTATTTGGGGGGCAAGGAAGTTAAAGGAATTGGACACAGTGGAAGGGTCCAGGCGGTGGTCCCGATATGGTGTAAAGGTTCTTGGTCAATTATATTACGCGGATGTTCTGAAATCATTTGATCAGTCGTCTAGGGAATTCTCCATACCCAGAACCTTCTCTTCCATCCAACTGCGACATGCTATAACAACACAAGTTAAGGGGAAATCAATGGTAATTCTTATAGCCCCACTAAGAAAGCAACTACAGGACCTTGGTAACAAGGGTTTGATTTCATATATGTACTCACATTTCCTATATGAAATATAGGTCCTCTGACAAAAACTGGGGGATTGTCCTGGACAGCTCTAGAAGCTACACAGCTACTGTCACGAACATGCTCTCAGCTGCCGCGAGTTTGGGGTGTTTGCTATATGAGGTCACACGATTCCAGCCCGCAGTCTCTCTTTACCTATCACACAGGATATAGACCTAATGAATCTCCCCAAACAGTGCTCACACACCCACACACTTCAGGTTTGCCACCACCTATTGAATACGGGCAATAGGACCAAAATATACTGTCCCACAAGGCTTCTAGCTATCCACAGACTAGCAAGACCCACCCCAGCAAGCCAAGGGTTAACTCTTCACACCTCCAGACTGTTACACAAATGTAAATGCAAGCACACTCAGCTTGTTAATCAAATGTATCAACAAATAACACACTGGCATTCAAAGGGTTAACTTGGTCGAGCTATATTCTTCTTAACAGGCTAATGGATTCATTAGACTAGAGAATCAAGGACGCAACATATTAAATTATAGATGTAATATACAAAAGTACAGGGCATACAGATATAATAATAATGAATAAACAATAGATTAACATAACAAGCAAAAACTGTTTAACATAAAAGGAATTGAATTCAGAGCATAACATGCAGATAAGTGATATATTCTGGCCAAGGGAAATTGGCTTGGAATATGGACAGCTTATCAATGTGAATTCATTTCTCGAAAAGTCCAACCATATGCTGTACCTGGTCTCAGCCTTTAAAAGACACTTCCACACCTCTTTCTACCCCCAGGGGTTTGTGGCCTGTGACACTTTTTTCAATCACCATTTGCATGTTGTCTGATTTACTACTCAATTCTACTTTGTGACCTAACTTTTCTGTGGAGAGTCACACAGGCCCAATTTTATTATTAACAAATTCCCTATGACTCTGTCCATCTTCTGATACCAAACACACCTAAATACAGTGTATTTGCAGAGCTTACACTCATTTCCTTAACTTCTCTGTGGGGCAGAATTCTTATCTTGACATATGACTTGCCCTTCATCATGCTATTGAGGAACATGTGGTTCATCACTACTTTTATTGATTTTAAGTGGCATATTTTAAACTGAATTCTTTTTGGCTATATCACATATAGCCAAGTCAGCAGATGGCCTCTTTGAGCCAGACAACATGCTGTGTGGTTCCTAAAAGTCTATTCAGGTGTCTCAACTCCATTCCAGGCTAGGCTATATCTCACAGCAGGAGTTCTTTGAAGCTGACATAGGTGACACTCCTATCTTCTCACACTGGAATGTGCAAAGACGCATACACCAGACTTTCTGTCTTCACATTTTACACTTTAGTAGCTGAACTTATCAATGGATTAATTTGATATAACATATTTACACTGCAGTTAAGATTTATCCCTTATTCCCCACAATTATGTGATGGGTTAACCCTTATAAAGTTTTCTATGTTCACGACAGCGTCCTTAAAGTTCCTACAAATACAAGTTTTCAATTTACATAGGGGCTTATCTGACCCCTATTAAATTGGAAAAATTCCACCGAGAATACTCCTAATTGCCCAAAATGTAATTCAGACATTGGTAACTTTTGGCACTTTCTTTGGGAGAGCCCCCGCATACAAAATTTCTGGCTCGGGTCACCCACTGTATTAAAAAACGGAATTGGGGGAGTGGTTTAGCATCCAGTCTGGATGGCCGCTTGTTAGAGAGGCTCTCCCTTTGCCCACATTATTAACCCGAACCCTCGGAAGCATATTGCTTGAAATAAGGCAGTTACTGAGGGGGAGAATTGGGGCGTCTGTCTCCTCCATTTAGAGGTGTTTTATCGCCTCTAGTGCTGCCTGTGGGGCCGGACCAAGTGACTCCCCTGTGCCGGCTTCACACTACTGCACAATTGGGATCGACCTGGGAATTCTGGAGAGTTGGGTGACTCTGAACAAAATAAAGGCTCTCCATCGCCCTAAGACTGGGATGTATAAGGTGAAGTGGCCTCCTCTGTATGCAGCTCATCAGCACAGCTGCGGGCGGCGGTGTGGGAGACACGGCGGGACCCGCAAACCCTGTGAAGAGGGAGCAACCCCTTGTCTCCATCTGCCCTTCCTTACCTTGCTGGATCCCCTGAGCACCGGGCATAATCTGCCAGAGCAAAGCCTCGTGGTCCGGCGATACCGGAAGTCGTAGACGCCATCACAGCCTTCACTTCTGGTCCCACATATATACAGATATCCAGCCGGACTCTATCCTGAAGGCTCCGGCAGGTGGCGCTGTCATCCTCTCCTGCGTTGGTAGGCTGCACGCTCTGGTCTGGTCTCTCATAACGACCATTTCAGGGCATTATCTCCTGCAGGATGAGGTCACTGGGCATAATGACAAATTGGTAGACCTAGAAGATAGATCACGTTGCAACTATTAAAGTGATTCTATCATTTTCAAATAAGCATTGCCCAAGCGATTGTATTATGTTTCCAATGCGCAAAGTGATTTATTTTAGCAGATGCAGAGTTTAACAGTTCAATACATGATTATAATATAATACAGTACAGTACAGTACAGCCAATACCAAAAGATACATACATACCGCTGCGCTCCCACGGGTAGCAGTGGACAGTAGTTCACCCTTGAATACTGTGGTCAGAGAATGACTGAAGCTATTGGGAGCACAGCTATGATTATATACATTCAAGGTTACAGAGAGAACAATGGAGATGACGTGGCTTGCTTCTATAGGTCCAGACTTCAGGTGGGTCCAATGTAAACAGGTCATAGGCTAGTTCAAACAACCCCCTCTAAGGCTGAGGGTCAACATTCCAGATGATTCTCCCGCCTAGAAACCAGTTACAACTAGTCCATTAGCATTTTACAGCTTGGTATCACTCTATTTATTCAATAACATCAATAACTAGAGTATGCTGATGAATAGGGGATTAAAATGATATCAGACATGACACCTTTCCTATAACCTGAACCTTAAATAACACTAAGGTGTATATATAATCATAATATATAAACTAATAATAAACTAGATACTATCTGCTCATAAATCACTGTATAACGGAACCAATATGAATATGAATTATATAAATAACTAAATGTTGTAATGCGAGTGTGTGCGTGCTTATTTTACCGTGCGATCACAGTATGCCATGTGTAGCGTGGCATACTGAGTGCAATCTAACACTAAAACAATATTAACCAATATACTTTCGTTCATCCAATTATATGACTTCGACAGTTCCACCCTTTGATAGTATAATAAACTATCACCTTAAAGATGTTATATGCAGGATCTCAGTACCACGTTTCATTGCTATGTCTACTGTCTGTAGATCTAAACAAGTTATCACAAGAGAGAGTCTTAATCCTCAAAACGATTTCTTCTTTTACTATAGACCTCTGGAGCTTGGAGATGACCTTTTGTATGCCCTTCAAGGGTGCAATAAAACATGTAATACATTATTTGAAAGGGTGCAGAGTACAATAGAACATGTATCAGTTATACAGAATACTCTACTACAGTTCTTCAAGTTTAACAGGTTCATCCGTCCAATGCATGTCTTTAAGCTCAGAATACATTTAAACACTTATTGTTCATCAATAACATCATCCTATGTCTATCAATAATGTCATATACAATCTCCTTTAGCTTGCGTTAATATACACACTTCTAATAATGCCATCAGTTCTTTTCATCAACACTTGTGGGCAGGCTATTGTCTGCTCGTTATTTCCAGTCTCCCAATACTCAGGTTTCTTTGTACGTGAAATAGCGGTTGGCTTGCCAAACATTGGGAGACTCCAGATTAAGGGACCTAGGTGTCGTACTTTTCTCCTAGTGGCCTCCCACCCATAATTCGGGTACCTCAAGAATATTTAGTGGAAAGAGAACTAATCCTACTTGATATAATCACTGAGGCACGTGAAAGCATGCCCATCACTTTGTTTGGTCTAAAACCTTACCCACCCAAGAATGATCATTCTCAAGGATGCCTGCTCAAGTCCGAATATTACTGGGCTGGCATCGCTGGGTGTACCTCTCTTTAACTATGTGGTCAACATACTTACGGACGTAATGCTACTCAGACAATAGCCCCTCGCACTTTCTCCAAGCTCCAAGGTTTCCAAATTTTCCTTTACGCCTGAATTGAATAGAGTAATTGGCCGGACCGATTATGCTGCTAACTTCTCCTTCATCCCCAATACCTCATTATCATTCATCATCACCATTTATTTATATAGCGCCACTGATTCCGCAGCGCTGTACAGAGAACTCATTCACATCAGTCCCTGCCCCATTGAAGCTTACAGTCTAAATTCCCTAATATACAGAGAGAGAGAGACTAAGGTCAATTTTGATAGCAGCCAATTAACCTACCAGTATGGTGGGTTTTTTTGGAGTGTGGGAGGAAACTGGAGCACCCGGAGGAGACCCACGCAAACACGGGGAGAACATTCAAACTCCACACAGATAAGGCCATGGATGGGAATTGAACTCAAGAAACCAGTGCTGTGAGGCAGAAGTGCTAATCACTTAGCCACCGTGCTGAACCAGCCTCTGTCACCTGTCGACAATCAAAAGAATTGACCGTCCCGAAAAGAGAACGTGATGAGAGAAACACAGAACAGGAAAACTACAACTTCATGATGGACAACTGTCTTAGCCTCTGGCTCAGGTGCTACTAACTGCATTCGAGGCCTCCTAGAACAGATTCATGAGTGCACTTGGACCCTTCTTTGAGTGTTGGCCCCTCTACAGTGGGTGAAATGGGCACCAGTGTGTCTCTGCTACCCTTGAAGTCGTGATGCTGGTAGCCTACACCTGGTACCTGTCTGTCAAATAACTTGAGCCTAAGAAATTACTGTTCCACAACTTACTCTCCCAATCCAACATCATGACAGTTAGTGTGACTTTTCAGGAAACAGTGTTTTGGACGTTCTCAGTTGCTGTCTCACCATTTACCTCCTCTAAAGGTCTAAGCTAGCCTCTCAGTTACAACCCTGCTGTCTATTTGACAGCTATGTTTGCCCTGGTGTGACAGCCATGTATGGTCGTGTGTGTAAGTGTGGACTTTACAAGCAGCTATTTCAGTTGGTAATTGTGTCACTGTGTAAATTCCTCTATGTAGTGTCCTACTCATGTACTGGTATTGCTATAAAAAAAGATTTTTCAGTAAACTCTACGTCGCCCCCTAGACTAGAAAAATGCTGAAGACCAATGTATATCAATCGATTTTCCCTCTGCCAACTCACATGCCATTCTCAGTACCTCACATTCAGCTACTTGACTAAGTGGGAAAGGCAAAGGGGTCTATTTCTATAACACTTTCTTCAAATTTAACAGTATCCAGTACATGTCAGTTTAACAGTGAAAAATATAAAACACGAAAATTCTACATTTTCTAGGGTTTCACATTGTCATATCTTGTGGCAAAAATCCTACTCCAATGTTCTACACAGAGATGCATATCTGTATGCCTAACTTCTAGCGATCTCTCCACCCTTTGTGCATAAATATAAAGGCACATTTTTGTACAGGAGGCACAAAACACAAAAAAAACAGATATGCAATCTATAAAACATGAATCGTATTTCCACACAAAAAAAACAACTTTCTGCTTAACATTAGCAGCTTCTATACACATAACACCAAACCCCTAACTGTTTCCGTAACTCATGTCAATCTAGTGTGTATATCCCTGAGTTCGTCTTATGTAAAAATTTCTTATCCCCATTAATGAGACTATGTGTATGTCTTTTCGTATCTCTATACAAGAGCAGAGAGAGAGAGAGAAAGATAGAGAGATACTAGCATGTAAAGAATGAGAAATAAGAAAGCAATGAATAATAGGAATACAAAGATTTGAATACAAGGGTTTAAAAACAAACATACATGCAGAAAGGGAGATTTTACAGCAAAAATGACAGCTGGATTGGACTCTATGGGAAAATGGCTGTATTCATTCCACTAATCCCCTTAGCTATTTGCTAAACTATGGCCCCTCCCCATACTTGACTAGGGGGTCTTACATCAACCGTGCAATCCAGTGTCGTCGTCATCTGTTCATTAAGAGCTCGGTATCACATTAACTACATACCTTTGCAACGGGCTTCCTGACTTGACAGAGAAATAGAAAAAAATTAACTCTTGGTGACATCTTGAGATACATAAATCGATATTTTGGAGAAAAGTATGTACATACTTCATTTTTTGGATAATGATTCTCAGCCAAACAAATTATCATGAGTCACTGCAGCCTAAAACAAAGAGTGTTCCAATGATCCATTGTTAAGTAGTCTTTCAAGAGTAATTTTCCTATGTCTCTATCCCACCCCCTTTAAGCACTAAGTCTATATTCTTTTCGTAAACCCTTATCTGTGAGAAGAAAAAAAAAAGATAGTTATCTTAAAACAGCAAACAAAACAAACATTTTCATTCTTTACCATCAGCTAGTGATCAGAAAAGCAAGCATGTGACAACATAAAACAAACAAGCAAAATCAACAAAGATTACTTTTTAAATCAGTCTTTTTCTAAACCTGCACATTAATACTTATCACGGTTTAACCTTTACCTTGCCTGGTTGTAGGACTATAGGTGTGACCTGACTCCTAGCGCTGACTATCGCTTTCCCGCACAGCATTTGCTGCTATAACATGCGCGGGCAGGTGTGAGTCTTCTAGTCTATGTGAATTCCTCCTCGGAGGATATCTATGTGACCCACCCCTATGTGTATTGTGTCTTTCCTTTTTACAATCTCTCATGAAATGTCCTTCATTACAGTTGAAACACCTGATTATTTTAGGTTTCTTGTTATGTGGGTTGTATGCTGGTGGTCGTGTGTGCAGTCCCTCTAGTCCTGGGATACTTACCATCATTACCCTATCACTTAGTGTCTCTTTTTGGTTATTTATACTTCTATCATGTCCTATAGCCGACTGCCTGAGAAAATTTAGTGATTCCTCTCCAGTGTGGTAATGAAGTTTGCACCCTTCTTTTCAAGTTTTCCCTCCATTAGAACTGAAACAGCAACCTCCCTGAAGTATACATTATCTTTTATGTCTGATACCCCAGTATATTTGGCCATCGCTATTAGAGCCCTGCAAAAATAGTCTGCTGCATTTTCACTGTCCTTTTGTTTGATAGTAAAAATTTTACTCCAGTCCACTATCACTGGAAAATATATAGCCAAATGTGTGATTATACGTCTAATATTGTCCTGATTATCATCCTCGGTTAAGGATTTATCCTCCTCCAACATACAATCCTTAATAAACTTTTGCATATCAATATCGAGAGGAAGACAGGCTCTAAGCACCATTCGCCAATCTTTATTAGTAGGCACATGTGCATTACCTAAATGTCTAATAAATTTCTGACTCTTGGCCAAATCTTTTCTAGGATCAGGGAAATCAGACATAATTGAAAACATTTCAGACCTAGTCCATGAATCATGCTTTGCTACATGTTTTAAGGGAACTTCACCATCTCTGTCCGCCTTCCCATTGGGAACTGCTGTTGTGCGAACAGGATGTAAGCCTACCAAATCACTATGTTCTGAACTAGTTGCTGGAATTGCTGTTGCAGTACAATGAAGGTCTCCCCCTTTGTTAATCTTTACATTATTCCCACCAATTTCAGCCGCTGCCCCTGCTGGTGGGTTCCTTCCTTTTCTTTGTCCTGAAACATTACTTTTAACATTACTTAAAACAATATGCAAGTTACTAGACACAGTTTTTACATTTTTTGGTATTGGCTGTACTTTCCGCCCTGACCGAATTTGTCGGGGGCATGCTTGCGCTCAGTTCTCCACGCTTTGCAACGCTCACTTCCATTGTGCGCGTGATTTGCGCCACACCTACTTCCGCTGAACATGCGCTCCCTTGCCACGTGTACCCTTCTTGTTGCCACAATTTTAAACAGTCATCATGTTCAATTCTCGTTTTTGTTGATTTAATCAACCGTACTTTATCTCTAACATTATTTAACACCTCTGAGTCAAAACTACCTATGTTTGGGAAAGGTTTCACACATCCCTCGAGTCATCTTGACCCATTTGTCGGAGTATGCCGTTGCATATGCACCGTATTTATTATACATAACATACTTTGCCGAACCAACCGGCCATTCATTAGGCAGCACAACATGAAATATCTCTAGCGTTTGCTTCGCATCCATTGTGAAAACAACCTATTTCTCAATGCCACGCGAAAAGGGCCTTTTTACCTGTTCTCGTTTCAAACAGAGCCTGCTAGAGATTAACCGTGGACGATTTAATCAGGCTACGCCACCCACCTTCTAACACAACTAGGATCAGACAAGTACCAACTTCGCAATACCCTGCTTTTCCTAGTTTGAGTACTTTACCACTGTTAGCAACCGATATCAATCAAGAATATTAGTGGTTGCAGAGTATTTCCTTCCACATCTCCCAATTCACAATCACGGCTGCACTAAATCAACCATGCGGTCCGATCACACCGCTTACAGATACTATCAGTAAGCTTTGCGATTACTATTGGAAATGCCGCGAAAACCTGTTATTTTCGCTTCGAGTATACCTGCCATGTATACTCTGTGGTGTCTCTTTATCCCCTGCTCTTTGATAGAACAGAACACCACTAACACAAAGGTTTCTTTATATCCTGTCCACACTTAGAACAGAACCTTTGTTGTCAGGTCGTCTTTTTACCGTGCCCCGTCAGACACACCTGAACAAAAAGCGCTATCAATTTTCAACAGTTCCATGCTGCCCTCCCAATATTCAATCACGGCCTTATCATGCGGTCGAATCGTACCGCTCAAACTAGTTATCAATAAACATCGTGATTAGTATTGGGCGCACGTGCAAAACAAAACCTATATTCCATTACCAGTATACTTTTGTCTTTATGTATAACATTCACATACACAACCTTTTGTTTTCTGTACAGAAAATAGATTTCCCAAACAATGGTAATATTTTTTTTTTCAAAGGCTTTAACAATTGATTATACTATACATATATAACTATGAAAATCGATTGTTTAACCACGTGGCAAATCTACCGAAAGTACACATACGCAAGGCAGGAAGTACACATACCCCATGCAATGCAATACCCTTTAAAACGCAAAACGACAATAAAAAGAAACATTTTTCTTTCTTGTCCCTAGATTCAAGTTAGCGTTCCTTCAGATTATGCAACAACGGACATTCGGTTTCGCAACACAGGGTGAACAACAGGTTTTGAACACATTGCGTTCTTTCCTGTATGAGACGTGTCCGTCAATCCACCCTTTGTTGAGGAACCGAAAACCGTAAGCGTTGCATACCTGCCGATAACGTAACCTCCAAACTCAGAGCCCCAAAATTATTAAAGTAATTCTATTGTTTTCAAATAAGCATTGCCCAAGCGATTGTATTGTGTTTCCAATGCACAAAGTGATTTATTTTGGCAGATGCAGAGTTTAACAGTTCAATACATGATTATAATATAATACAGTACAGTACAGTACAGCCAATACCAAAAGATACATACATACCGCTGCACTACGCTGCTCTCCCACGGGTAGCAGTGCACAGTAGTTCACTCTAGAATACTGTGGTCAGAGAATGACTGAAGCTAGTGGGAGCACAGCTATGATTATATACATTCAGTGTTACAGAGAGAACAATGCAGAAGACGTGGCTTGCTTCTATAGGTCCAGACTTCAGGTGGGTCCAATCTAAATAGGTCATAGGCTAGTTCAAACAACCCCCTCTAAGGCTGAGGGTCAACATTCCAGATGATTCTCCCGCTCAGAAACCAGTTACAACTAGTCCATTAGCATTTTATTGTTTGGTATCACTCTATTTATTCAATAACATCAATAACTAGAGTATGCAATATGCGATCTCTTCGGCGAATGAACCGGACAGCTGCTGATGAATAGGGGATTAAAATGATATCAGACATGACACCTTTCCTATAACCTGAACCTTAAATAACACCAAGGTGTATATATAATCATAATATATAAACTAATAATAAACTAGATAATATCTGCTCATAAATCACTGCATAACAGAACCAATATGAATATGAATTATATAAATAACTAAATGTTGTAATGTGAGTGTGTGCGTGCTTATTTTACCGTGCGATCGCAGTATGCCACGTGTAGCGTGGCATACTGAGTGCAATCGCACATTAAAACAATATTAACCAATATACTTTCGTTCATCCAATTATACGACTTCGACACAATATAAAGTTTCAAGGTATACCTGACTCTGTTACTAATGCTGATCTATACCAGTATGCCACTGATCTGTTCCATAAGCTCTTACCGTCTGCTTCGGATACAGACCTACTTATATACCGAATCCATCATGTGCCCAAGGCTAAGAATGCTCCGGAAGTGTCTCCTAAAGATACCCTCCTCAGAGTTCACTTCTACAGGATCAAAGAACAGATCCTTACTACCCTCGTCTCCAACTAGTGGGCAATTAGGTAACCTTCAACTATTTTCGGATATCTTGGCGGCTACCTTGGCCAAGCACAGGTCGTTTTACCAGATAACATCATCCACGAGATCGGCTAACATCCAATACCGCTGAGGATTCCCGACTAAACTCCTCGTGCATAGGAATGGCACTCTGGTGTTAATCCCATCCGCAGATAAAGGCCTAACATTGCTGAGAGACAGGGGTATACAATCATCAGACCCACCTGTTCGTACCAAGGTTAACCAGGTTTCCAAAGACTTGACAACAACTAATCCATGAGACTTTAGTCACTGACACCTCAAGAAATAGTGTGATTTACAATTTTACATAATTTCCATCTATGGGTCTAAAGTCTGTCTGTTATATCTTTTTACTTTGATTATTCTCTTAAGTGCCTTATCAAGAATTTCCGGGTTAATTTGGCTCCGACCCTCTTTCTTCATTGCCTTTCAAGGAAGTGCTGGAGTTGAGTGAGCATCTGCCAAAATGTAGATGTTTAGGTTTTGAACCTAGTAGATAGTTATTGCTAATGTTTCAATCATCAAGTTTTTGAGTTGTTTTGGTTTTATTGTATTTGAAATGTTACAGGTTTCTTGTGTTATTTGTTCTATGAGTATGACACCATAGATGATAGGGTATAGGTTGTGTTGAACAGTTACAAATGTGTCATCGATTGATTTGCTTACCTCACTATGACCATGTTAAAAATATTACCGTATTTTTCCTGATTAGGTTGGAGCGCCCAAGGCCCAGGCGCGCTTCCTCATGTTGCTATTTTTTGCCACTACTTTTTCTTCTATTTAGTGGCAAAAGTAATAGTTCCTCTATGTGTACTATTTTTGTTTCTGTTTTTGCGTTTTTTCCCTTCTTTTTGTTTCTTGTTTTGCTAAGAGACTGCTTGGAGACGGAAGCTGCGGAGACTGGAAATCAGGGTAAGCGGTGTTAACCACTTGAATAATCCTAGATAATGCTTAAATTTTTCTCTATTAACGTGAAGGGCCTGAATTCCCCTAATAAACGGAGAATTGTCCTTAAAGGCGTTGCCGCTCAGGGTGCAGATATTGTAGCCATCCAGGAGGATCATTTTTCGAGCCATTCCCCGCCACAATTCCATAACTCTACTTACCCCACTTGTGCTGCTTCAGGGCCATTTAAGAGAAACGGAGTAGCTATATTGATAGGTGGTGTCCCTTCAAAATGGAGAAACAGATTTCTGGCAAGAATGGTAGATACTTAATCCTAGTGGGGAAAATTGGCCGTCAGTATATTACATTGGTCTCCCTCTATGCTCCAAATACCCGGCAGCTCCCTTTCCTCAGAAAGCTGTGCCAGGCTGTCCATTAAGTCAAACAATGTTTCTATGTATGGGCGACTATAACGTAGCCCCAGTTCCGAAGTTAGACCGCTCATCCTACCCTCTCAAAACAATCTATGTCTTCATTTAATGCTGTTTCTCTAGCGTTCTTTCAAGTGTTATCAGAATACGACCTGTATGATGTGTGGTGGGTGTACCATCCGGGTGAAAGGGATTATACGTATTTTTCACATGTACATAACTCATAATCTAGAATTGATATGGTTCTATCTGACAAATGGTCCCTCCAATGTTTTTTAAAAATTGAAATCCTTCCTATTACGTGGTCAGATCATGCCCCCATGGTGTGGCACCTGGAATCCATTGCTGGGAGCCAACCATTTAGACCCTGGAGATTAGCAGAACACATACTGGCTAAGATGGAGGGCTCTTAGATAATGAGAGATGCCTTAAAATCTTACTTGGAGACTAATAAACCTGAAGATACCACTGTACATACACATTGGTGCGCCCTTAAGGCCGTTATGAGAGGGGCAGCAATACAGGCTGCAGTGACAATTCGGAAAACACAAGCAGAGGTACTGACTTCTTATGAGTCACAATTAGCGTTCCTAGAAGTCCCCAAGACATTAAGGCTGAATTAGCAAAGCTGCACAGGAAAATTAAAAAAATTTCATTGCTACAAATAAATAATGCCATAGCCAAGCCAAACCAGAGATTTTACACATTAGGTAATAGAGCTAGAAGATTGTTGTCCTGCAAACTTTGCGGGAAGAATGCTATCAATAGGATCAAATCTATACATAATCCACAGGGCATTTATATTTCTAATCCTATCTCTATAGTGAACAGGTTTGCCTCTTATTATGAGGACCTGTAAAACCTAAAGAAAGACAGAACTCTGACCCAGCCCTCAATAGAGTTAATTAATAATTTTCTCGCCTCTGTCTCACTTCCATCCGTATCTCCTGAGGATGTTGAGGCTCTGTGCTCGGACTGGACGAAGAGATTAAGGTCGCTGTAAAAGCTATAAAGCGTGGGAATGCTCTGGGTCCGGACGGATTTACCCTGGACTTCTATTCCTCCTTCCAGTCCGAGCTAATTCCGGTTCTCACTAAATTGTTTAACTCTGCCACTAAGGATACGTTCTTTCCGGCAGAAATGCTTGAAGCCCAAATAGTTACCATCCCAAAACCTGGAAAGGATCCCTCGCATTGTCACAATTATCGACCTATAGCGCTTCTTAACTTAGATCTTAAAATATTTGCTAGGACGATAGCCAACCGATTAAATCCTATTGTACCGCAGTTAATCCACCTAGATCAAGTGGGATCTGTACCTGGAAGACAGGCCCCAGATAATACTAGGAGGGTCCTGAACATCTAAAAAGACTCACTCAGCTAGTTCTGTTCCCTTATTATTAGTGTCTTTGGACGCAGAGAAAGCGTTTGATAGAATCCACTGGGAATATATGGTTACTGTCCTTTCTAAATTCGGTTTTGGAGGTTCTTTTCTTCAAGCCATAGCTACCTTGCACATTATCCCCTCGGCCAGGATTCTCAGCAATGGATTCCTCTCCTCTGCCTTCCAAATCACTAACAGTACCAGACAGGGCTGCCCCCTCTCCCCTCTGATCTTTGATCTGGCTATAGAACCCTTGGCTGCTAAGATCAGCTCAGCTGAAGAGGAGGGCACGGTTATCGATAAATATCACCATAAGATTTCTTTTTGCTGATGACGTACTTCTATTTATAACAACTTTATAACTTGTCTCAAAATATCTCCCTACTCGACACCTTTGTTCTGCACAAAATCTACGTCTCTCTTCCACTCTCATCACATCCTCCCATGCTCGGTTACAGGACTTTTTTCGGGCTGCACCCACTTTGTGGAATTCCCTCCCTCGCACAGTAAGACTTTCCTCTAGTCTTCAAACCTTCAAGCGTTCTCTGAAAACCCACATCTTCAGACAAGCTTATGATATTCCTCAACCACCATCTTAATCTCCCTAGGTTACCCTATTACCACCCTCTACAGCTAACACAGGAGAACAACCCTCTGACCAACATTGGTACACACACAGCCCTCTCAGGACGTTTACCTTTGCGTTCTAGCTGGTCCAGTGTGCAATATGATGTAGCACATATCTTTGTGTTTCAAACTCCCATTGTCCCATAGATTGTAATCTTGTGAGCAAGGTTCTCTTACCTCTCTGTCTGTCTGTATTACCCAGTAATGTTTTATTAATGTTTATTCCCAATTGTAAAGCGCTACAGAATTTGCTGGCGCTATATTCCCCCCCCCCCCCCCTCCTCCCTTCACTCCCCTCCCTTCACTCTCAACTCCTACTGACAATCGTATTTTACCGATTCCAGCTGCCTGGGAATCTGGCCTAAATATTATTATTTCAGATGAGATCTGGGATAAAGTCTTCCTCAACATATATAAGATGTCAAAGTGTATTAATCTTTCGGAAATGTTGACTAAAATTGTTCATATGTTATATCTTACCACAGATAAGTTGCACAAAATCTGGCCATCAGAATCTAAATATTGTTGGAGGAATTGTGGTGAAATTGGTACGCTTATGCATATCTTTTGGTCGTGCGCGAAGCTTCGGTCATTGTGTACTGAAATCTTTCATTTAATTTCTCAGGTTTCCAAAAATAATATTTCTCCTTTCAGATATGGCATTACATCAGCTGTATCCTCAACATCTCCAATGGCACAATCACTATGTCACTGGACATATTCTTATTGCAGCAAGAGCTGCAATTGCCCAGAATTGGAAATCACCACTAATTCCAGCTCTTCCTAAATCATTAACAAGTCCAACATAGCTACGAAATTAAAACCATAGGTTTTAAACAATCTACAGGGGCTTCCTCCCCGTTTATTGAATCTATTCAAAATTTCTTTGAAAGCTTCAACTTCAAAACTTCAGGTTTTGGAGAAATGATGTTGCTTCATTTTTGATGTCAGAGCAATTTTGGATAGTCTTCAGCGTCCAATCGATATCTCCGCTTTGTTTTTATGTTCGTTAGAGTGGAAAATCCTTGTTTGCAAAGGTAGGTTGTTGCAAAAAGCAACAACTTTTTGACTGCCTCATGTGCAATTTTGAATGCCTTTGCAGCTGTTGACATCCAAAAATATGACAGATCTGCTTTGTTTTCAAATGCAATAAGTGCTTCATTATTGCATCGAAGCTCAAGAAGTGCCTCTGCCAACCCTTGAGGCTCTTCTGGTACAACAGCAATTTCACACTTAAAGGGGTCTACAATCCAACTGACAGCATGTGAATCGGCAGCATTACCCCTAGGAATTTCATTTTTTACCCGTACCCGGCCCACTGGTCTAAGCAGTGCCGATTGTTCAATATATTTAATCTGCTGTTTGTATTCTGCGCCCACTGCTATATCTGTAATATGCTCTTTTAAAAAACCTCAATAACAATCTTTCGAGATAAAAAACCCCCCGAACAACGGAATTGAGGTTCCTCTTCGGTCACCGGACGCTTGTCTTTTTGGACTGCATCTGAAGAACAGGGTCAACGAGCTGACAAAACTATGTTTCTCAGTTGTTTATGATAGCTAAAGTTAGCATAGCGAGACTCTGTCTGGGACCAGCAAGTCCCATGATAAAAAATTGGAGAGCATTAGTCAACACTACTATAGGGGATGAGAGGTTTGTGTATACCAGCAGACAGGTTCTAAAGAAATTTGACTATGTGGTATAGGTGGCTTGAGTCTCCATATGCACTTGCCTCCCCGAGGCGGTGGGTCCCGAATGATTACGTTTGCTGATCCTCATGTCATATGTCACACACTTTGTAAAATGCATGCATTGTCTAGTTGTGCCACTATGGCTCATGGGTAGATTATGCTGGCCTTATTTTTGTATCTGGATGGATATTTATAGCTGGGCATGTTTAGTTTATGTTCCTTAGTGAGTTTAGCACATATGATGTAATTCTGCGATGTACTTATATAGATAATTCTCCTGATTTATTGAGTTATACTCGCGATTGTTTTTCTTTCTTTTCTTTTTTGTATGTTTGTATTTTTGAAATACCAATAAAAAAAAATGTAATTTTAAAAAAACAAATGCTTGTGAAAAACTTTACAGGTGACTACCAGCTACGTGTAAGTAAAAATTTGACACATGTAAGGGATTTTTTTTTTGACTTTCGTTTCCACTCCAACTGTACTGAGCTTGCATGGGAACGCTCCTGATCCGCCTCTCCAAGCGCAATTATAAGATACGCTCAACTCAAAATACGGGTGGAGGTGGTGCGCGTGCAGCGTGACAAATGTTTTACAAGTCGCATATTTATATGTAGCACACATGGACTAATGTCTAAATCTGGTCCAGGGTGAATATTTCACTAGGTAATTATAACCGCTTCATATTTTTCAATCCGTTGTAATGTTATGCTGATGATCACTGGGCATTTACCAGTGAAGTGTATATGTTTTTAATAAACAAAAAAAAAACAATAAACACAACAAAACTGTGTATGGGTTGTGTAAAGTTTTATCAGTTTATGAAACAGCAGCCAACAAATCTGAACTGTAATAACAAGGAAACAAAAGATTTAGTCAGATAGCACTTGCAGATGTGCTTTATAAACACCATATGCAGGGTCTTCTGACCTAAACATAACATTTCTAAGGAATTTGTATTGCTTGTTCCAAATGTTTAAATAATCAAGACGCTGCAGGGGCCGGGCCTGGCTCACTGTCATAAGTCCAAGCCCTGCCCATTTCTGTAATAGCCACACCCTCTGTGCTAATAGCTCCACCCCTATCACCACCTTAAACTTAATCAAGTTGCAGCATGACTCAGGGTGGATGAAATGTAGAGATCAAAATGTAAATGTGGTCGTTCGCTGCTTGTCTTAAATAACCTGCAGATCTTGTCATTCTGAGAGCATAATAATCAGGGGCTTTAAGATACTATTTGCTTTGTTTTTTTATAAAAATACTTATTTACAATTAACTTTTCTTTAATTACACATATTTACATAAACTGAACATGTGCAAATTGCAGATCAACAAAACAAAACCCGTATAGGAAATGTCCACTCAGACCTAGTGGTTTCTTCAAACAACAAATAAGAAACATGACAGACTTATTCTGTACACAAACCAATAAATAACAAGAGTTATGAGTGGCTCACGGAAGCATCTTGAGGTGCCGGGTTCCTTGTAAGTGCTTCTGCCTCTGCGTGAATTTAATGGAGGGCGGTTTGCGGTTAGCGCAATATTCAAGGAAGCGGCTCATGACTTCGTCGTCGTGAAGAGGAATGGTGCTGGTTTGACGAGCCGAGTTGTGACTACCCAAAAACATAGGGGGATAGTACTGCTTGAAATAAATGGTACTCATGAGAATACAAGAATTTATCACGGTAACAATACAACACTCCAGCTATCCTCACCCTGATGTGTCATAGAACAAAATGGCTGCAACATCTACAGCAATAGCTAAAAATAGTGGAAGACGACTACTAGGAGGAAATTAAGGATATGACATGATTTGTATTATAACTGGAGAGACATAGTTTGCTTACTTCTGCTCTAAAGAACTTAGTTTAAAGGGACAAAATCCTGAAACAAAATGTATGTTTATATACAGAGTAGAGTTTGGTATTTAATGTTACAAAAGATGAATTAAGTTTATGCTTTTCTTTCCGTTCATGGATTTCAAATCACTGTTCATTGAAATAAACGGCTTTGGATGATAATAATCAGGTTTTACTTGGCGATATATGTGACTATCTGCGCTATACACAGTATCATTATACATCCTGTCAAAGCTGCATTCACCATGCTTGGTGAGGGCAGCATAACGGACATGTAAAATAGGATTTAATAAGTCTATGAACACACCAACAGTGCACGAGTGATCACGAGACAAGTCATGAATTTAGTATGTTCTACTGCCTTGTGGCCACTCTGATCACTTGTGTGTGTACCTTATAATAGAATCTTAAGTGTCAATTAAACTCAGTTTACCCAATGGGGAAGACAGAATGAGGGGGAGGGGGCGGGGACTACAAAGATGGAAGCTGGGGGTTCCACAATATAATCACAACAGTGTAAGTATAGGCATTAATCTATATAAAGAAAACCGATAACTATAGAGCTGTGATGCAATCTGAATATAAATTATACATATAGGGTAGGCTGAGAACAATGTCACCTACAATTAGATGCCCCCCTGTTGAGGGTATATAGAGTGCAAAATGGACTACAGAGAAAGGTGAATCCATCCATCCAGAGATGCATAGAAAAGGAGATAAATATATATGATGGAAACTTAGAATTCACATGCTATAAATCACTAATGACACTGCATCTTGAGTATGTAGTACGGTTCTGTGCAGCTCAATGTGAAAAGGACGTATAACTCCAGAGGAGCCACAGGCAGGAAACATCATTACAGAGAATGGAAAGGTTAAGGTATATTGAGGTTAGAAAAAGACAAGTTTGTTTATTGTGCCAAAGAAGCTCCGTTATAAGTGGACTAACATTTATAGCTAAATTCAAGGTCAGTACAATGGTTTGTCTGATCTACTTCACAGCAAGGACCATACAGGGAATAAGAGGTTATCATTTGCCAATTATTTCTAGATAAAAGCAATTAATTGCAAGCTATAAAAAAAAAAAAAAAAAAAAAAGATTTAATTGGATGGACCGGTACCTATTTTTTAAGCTATGTGCAACAGAAAGACAGACTCCTTGTATTAGAGTATGCTGAAGATAGGGCGTTAAATATAACTCGTACGGAACACGAGAAGTATAATGGTGATGTACAGTCAGTCTATGACCTCTGTGGGAGTAACATTTCAAAACACTGAAGTTGCCATTATTACTACATAGCTGCCAACCGGATTCACTTTAACGGATCACAAGTAAAAAGAAATTCACGCTCACCTAAACATGAGAGAGTCCACGCTTTGTCGTCTAAGTCGCGGAGTTGTCTTTTATTATGCTTATCGTTAACTATGTATGTTTAGCAATACTGAAACAATGCCATTACAATGTAAGTTATTGCCACAAAAAGATTTGCAAAAATACATTTCTTGAACACTAAGTTACTGAGCCAAGACTAATGGAATTTAAAAACAATTGCAAAGGCATAAACTGACCATTAAAACAGAGAAAAGGAGTTAGATTGGCAGGTATGTAAATATGGTCACTTCTGTCCCCCAGGAAGAAAAAAAAAAAAAAAAAAAAAAAAAGTAATTTAGAATGAGGAGCCACATTTACCTGAGAATCACCTGAGGTACGATCCAAACCTAGAGAAAGGGAAGAGTTGGAGTTAACTTTCAGGAGACAGACGATGCAGCTCTGCTAAGACTGTCACAACAGGAGATCGGGTGTTGGAGTGATGGGTACCAGTACTGATCTATACTAATTAATCTCCAAAGTTGGACCATACGGATACTACTTTTTGTTTTTTATACTGGCCTTCTGCAATTGCCGCTAATGAATTCATTGTTCTGATCAGCACAATAGCTCCCAGGACAGAGACGTAATTCAGACGATCATCTCACTTACTTGCTCCAGTCATAAGCAAGCAGACAAAGAGTCTGCAATAAACGGTCTCCGCAAGGTTGGTGTCACACAGGTGCTATTCACGCTGGCGCTTTTCCAGCAACTGAATTTTCCTTGCAGGTGTAGCGCTTAAAACCCTTGTGTGATGGGCTCTGCTCGTGTGTAATGGATTTTAAGTGGAGAGCATAATATTAATAATAATTAAATAATAATTATTAAACACTTTGTCTAAAATACTGCTGTCAGCGTTTTGAGTGACATCCTCTCTCCATGTTACTCTAAGAAAAATTATTGTGCATTCAATGTGATGTGAATAGTGTCTGTGTGACACCACCATAATCCTAGAGATGCTTTCCGAAGTATATTAACAAGAACAGGCCCGGAGCGGGGGAGGTTGGAAACGCCAGGCCCGGAGCGGGGGAGGTTGGAAGCGCCAGGCCCGGAGCGGGGGAGGTTGGAAGCGCCAGGCCCGGAGCGGGGGAGGTTGGAAGCGCAAGGGAGAAAGGAAGTGAGGAGTGAGCAAGTAACCAGACAGACAGGAAAGCCCCAGCAGTAACTTTGTACAGAGGGTGTACAGGGGCCCATCATATATGTGTCTTATCTTCCAAGAGACTATTTAAAAAAAAAAAATCATCTTTTTACCCATTACAGTATAAAAATTCCCAAATAGATCTGTTCTATAAGAACACACTTATAGAATCATCAAGCCATATGGAACAAAATAATCCTCAGCTTAAAAACAATCTATCATTAGCTGAGTGATGGGCTTTCAAAGAACTACAAGATGATGACTTATTAACTTATCGTATGATAGAACCGGACGACAAGGTGGGGTGGACTGGTTCAACAAGATAGGAGAGACTATAAAAGATGCCAAAAGACACTCCTGGATAAACATTTCTACAAACTTAGTATACTACAAATTTTATTTAAATCAGATTTTAGGATAGATTTTCTTATGTAGAAATGTATGTAAAATAATGGAAAAAAAAACATTTTTTTTAAGTAGATACTAGGTAACTATAGGCAGCACAGATGAGAGGCGATTAATATACACACCTGCTTTGTAATTATGTCTACTATAACGATTTGCGGTTCTCTCTCGGCTCCTGAAGAAATTACCTGTAATGAAACTCGTCAAGCAAGAACTGGTGCTATCTGACTAACTTTCACCATAGGAATCTGTATGCAATCCCTGGGTCCTGGGTGCTCTAGTGCGGTTTTCTACTTGGATTGACATTTTCAGTGATCACTACTTTTAAAAAAGACAACTGTTAAAAAAAACAAAAACAAAGTGTGTGCGTGTCTCTAAATCTCTCTATATATCTATATCACATGGTGCCGAACAAAGATGGAGGACGGGACTAATACAGAGCTGATGGGCTTGGTCAGCAAGTGCCTGCTGCCCGCATTTACTCCCAATGCTACAGGGATTCATGGATTCCGAAAGGGGAGAAACTGGCAAAATAGGATTTTTTTATACTTATGTAAAATCTGTTTCCCTTAGTCCACTGGGGGAACTCAGAGACATTGGGGTATAGAGTGAGGAAATAGGCAATGAGCACTTTAAGAAACTTGCTAACTAGCCCTAGCTCCTCCCCTCTACACCCCCTTTCCTGATTAGGCTTCAGTTTATGTTTAACCAAGCCACACAGAAAACGAGACAATAGAGACACAAACAGAGAAAGAGGAAAACAACAACATTCTTTTTAACAAAAACACAACGTCACACAAAAGGAGAAACCAGAGCTTTAAGGGGGGCTGTCAGGCGTCCCCCTCAATGGACTAAGAGAAAAGGTTTTTTTATGCAAGCATAAAAATCTTATTTTCTCCCACATCCAATTTGGAGACAATGGGGGTATTGGGGACATCATGGGTGGGAACGCTCAGACGAAACGACACAAAGCACTTTTCTCACAAATCTTGCATCTCCTGATGCAAACACATGAAACCTGCAAAACAGAGTAAAGATGTGAACGGGGGACCAGGTGGCCGCTTCACACAGTTGCTCAGTCAAGACACCATGCCGTCCAGGAAGCACTCATCGACCTCGTGGAGTAAGCCCTAAGATTATCTGGAACAGGCTGCAAATCCGCACTATAAGACTGGCGGATTACAGCCGTACACCATCAAGCAATAATCACCTTAGAGGCTGGTCAGCCTCTCTTGTGTGCATCACAGAGGACCAAAAGATCCTCAGTCATGCTTGATCTTGAGTCCTACGCACATACATAGGCAAAGTTCGGACCTCATCCAGAAAACCGACAATTGGTCAGGGCAGGGATGACAATGTCCTAATTTATGTGGAATCTGGACACCCATTTAGAGAGGAGAAGGCCCTATCCTTATGAAAGACAAGAGGAGGAGACTTGCAGGATAATGATGCAACCTCTGAAACTCTACTAGCTGAAGAACTAGCCTTTCACATCAGAAATTTCAAATCCACTGTGTCCAAAGGTTCAAAAGGGAAATGCTGCAAAGAATTCAACAGAATTAAATCCCAAGGTGCTACCAGAGGCAAATACGGAGACTACATATGAAGCACCTCCTGAATGAAGGATTTCACATCAGGCATCAGAGAGAGTCTTCTTTGAAAGACAGAAAGAACAGACACCTGACCCTTAAGTGAACTAAAAGCGCAAACCAGCGTCCAGCAAGAACATAAGCAACCTGAACAATCGAATAGAGGAGGTAGGGTACCCCCCTTCCTTTCACACCAGGCATAATTTATTCTCCAGACACGACAATATATTTTAGCTGAACCCGATTTCCAAGCCCGAAGCATGGTCTGCACAATACGCTCAGATAAGCCCTTAGCGCGAAGAATCATGGCTTCAACAGTTATGTTGTTAAAGCCAGATGTTCTAAACCGAGATATAAAACGGTCTTTGACTTAACAGATCTGGCCAGAGCGGCAGACGCCATGACCGACCATCCGCCATGAAGAACGTTGGTGTACCAGGTCCTCTGAGGCCAATCCAGTGCCACTAGAATGACTAACACACTCTCTCTTTACCTTCTTTAAGAACCTTGGAAGCATGGCTACCGGTGGGAACAAGTAAACTAAGCGGAACCGCCAATAACAGACATTGTGTCTGCTGAGACAGCCAGATGATCTCGTGCCCAGGAGCAAGATGGTCTGATGGTCTCAAAGGCAATTTTTCGCTGCATATGGCACAGGTGAACTTAGTCATAGAAGTCATTCCAGCCTTAGCCCTCAAGGATCTCCCCCTATCTGACATGATAAAACACACAGAAAAGACAAGCAGCACACAATCAAAGCAAAGAAAGTGAGCTTGCAATACGGCCAAAGAGTCCAAACAGTCTGAGGGACAAAACCACCCCACAACCCGTCACCTTACAAGACAAGGGACAGAAAAGGGAGAAGCTGGAGCGCCAAAATGGCTACCTATTCTGATGTCTGCACACAAGGTGTGAGAGACCATCAGGGAGGAAGTACAGGGAGAGGGAAAGAAGCACCTATCCCAGGGCCCAGCACTGGATACAGCCGTCCAGCAGAACAGCCACCTCTAGCCAGCTCCCCGGAGTTGTCCAGCGATGGGAGCTGCAGTAGAGGCACCTCTGATCCTCCGCTCCAAGCAGCGCACAGCCTTACACGCTGTGCGCTGCAGAATTGAAGTAGGTGCCAACAAATAGCTTCAGCCGTCAATGCAGCTCAGATAAGAATAGAGGCAAGAGCCTGGAAGCCGAAAGAAATAAAATAAACTTTAAACTGAATCAATAGAGTAAAAGAGGCTGCCTAGCAGAGTGCCTACACAGGAAAGGGGACAAGGAGGGGAGGAGCTAGGGCTAGTTAACAAGTATCTTAAAGTGCCCAACGCCTATTTTACTACTGTATACCGCAACGTCCCCGATCTCCCCCAATTGGACATGGGTGAAATTTACATGTCAATTGAACCGGTTATCTCGAACATTCAGTTTGTTAGTTATTGACACTATGGGACATTGCCATTAAAAATCCTCTCTTCTTGGTTCAAAGAGACAGCTACACAAGAGGAAAAGTTATACATAATCTGTGTTTTTATTTCCATTGGCATTACTACAGCCTTTTGGAGGAATGGTTATTCATGATACCATCGATTACTGGGGTAGCACGGTGGCTTAGTGGTTAGCACTTCTGCCTCACAGCACTGGGGTCATGAGTTCAATTCCCAACCATGGCCTTATCTGTGTGTGTTATTAGTATGTTTTCCCCATTTTTGTGTGGGTTTCCTCCGGGTGCTCCGGTTTCCTCCTACACTCCAAAAACATACTAATAGGTTAATCAGCCGCTATTAAATTGACCCTAGTTTCTCTCTGTCTGTCTATGTTAGGGACTGTAAGCTCCAATGGGGCAGGGACTGATATGAGCGAGTTCTCTGTACATCACTGCGGAATTAGTGGCGCTATAAAAATAAATGGTGATGACGATTACTGGTGCATTCGTTTATATATACTTCAGACTGTTAAGAATTGCACCTGATTTAATACCAATTTATGGTATTTCTCGGTGTGTTTACATTTTATGTATAATTTTTTTTGCTGTATGTAATCTATTTAAAAAAAACTTGTGTTTTTATAGTCATCTATCCTGAATTGGTGATAGATTTTCTCTAAAATCTCCTAAATGCTTAAAAAGCACTGATCTTGTTCATTCTTTGTGGTGTTACAATGTTTGCCACGACCACGGTGTCACCCAGCTCCCACGGGTGCTGCATGGTTAAGTAACATTATTAGTTTGAAGAGAACATACCTGATAGTTCTTTGGTGGGGTTAAAGTTCGGTAAACTAGGGAAGGGAATAGAGTTATCCAGGAAAGAGGGTCGCTCTTCTGCACCGCCCATTTTCCCCCGTTTTTCCGTTGATGGCTTGTGTGTTAAAATCCTTTTGTAAACAAAATGATCACAATGTTCTTTATTCATTAGGTAAGTAAAATAACTATTTAATCCCCTCCCTTCCGAAGAATAGTACAGTCATGGCCAAAAGTTTAGAGAATGACACAAAAGAGGATTTATGTACTTACGTTAAATCCGTTTCTCTGATTCCGTCTGGGGAACACTGCTTACCATGGGTTGTGGAGGGAGCTGTGGGAGTTGGCACCTAACTAGTTAACTTTTAGTACTGCCAACAGACCCCTCCCCTCTACAATCCCCCTGCCCCCTCTTGTTCAGTTAATTAAAAAGCCCAAGGAAAAAAGGCCAAACAAGAGCACACAGAAGAAAAGCAGAAGGGAGGGATCGCAGTGTCCCCCAGACGGAATCAGAGAAACGGATTTAACGTAAGTACATAAATCCTCTTTTCTCTTTCATCCGGTCTGGGGGACACTGCTTACCATGGGGACGTCCTAAAGTAGCCCCCTACGGGTGGGACTACTCTGAAAATCCCGCTCATAAAGCATTACGAGCGAAATCTGCATCAGCTGATGCAAAAACATTAAACTGATAAAATTTTGTAAAGGTGTGGACAGAGGACCAGGTGGCTGCCCTGCAAAGCTGGTCTGCAGAAACTCCATTCCTTGCTGCCCACGAAGCCCCTACCGATCTGGTGGAATGGGCTGTAAGTCTCTCTGGCACAGGACGGTTAGCCTTTATATATGCTTGTCTGATGGAAGACGTAATCCATCTTGCGATGGATTGTTTTGAGGCTGGCCAGCCTCTCTTATTAGCGTCATAAAGGACAAACAGAGTCAGTACGTGTAATCTGGGAAGTTCTTTCAACATAAATGCGGAGAGCTCTAACCACATCTAACTTTTCCATAGATTGTTGATCCGCATGGGAAGATGATGAAAAAACCGGAACTACAATTTCCTGGTTAAGATGAAAAGCCGAAACTACTTTCGGGACAAAAGAAGGAAGGGTCCTTAACACCGTTCTGTCCTCGTGGAAAACCAAATATGGTTCCCGACAGGACAGGGCTCCTAATTCTGAAACGCTACGAGCTGATGCGATAGCCAAAAGAAAAAGGACCGTCCAGGTCAACCACTTTAAATCTGCACTGCTCAATGGCTCAAAAGGAGGCCCCTTGAGCGTATCCAGTACCATGTTGAGATCCCATGGAGCTGTAGGAGGAACATAGGGAGGCTGAATATGCAAGGATCCCTGTAAAAAAGTCCTAATATCTGGCAAATCAGCTAATTTCATATGGAAAAATACTGAAAGTGCCGATACCTGGACCTTTAGGGAGCCTAATCTAAGGCCTGCTTCCTGGCCATCCTGAAGGAAAGCTAACAGATGAGGGAGACGAAAGGACGACGAGTGGCACGTCCTATTTTCGCACCATCTAATGTAGGCCTTCCAAATCCGGTGATAGATGCGAGATGAAACTGGCTTCCTAGCTCGCATCATTGTGTGTACTACAGTGGAAGAAAAACCTCTAGCCCTCCAGAGGCTGGCTTCAACAGCCATGCCGTTAAATTGAGCTGAGGTAAATTCTGGTAATGGAATGGACCCTGCAGAAGAAGGTCGTCTCGATACGGAAGGCGGATTCCCGGTCCTTCCGCCATAGATATTATGTCTGCGTACCATACTCGGCGCGGCCCAAAGGGGGCTACCAGAATTACTGGTAGGGAACCCTGTCGAACTCGTCTGAGGACGCGAGGAAGCATGGGAATCGGAGGAAACAGGTATCCCATTTTGAATTCCCATGACATTGTCATGACATCCACTGCCAGCGCTAAGGGATCTCTTGCCCTTGCGCAAAACCTGTGAACCTTCCTGTTGTGTCTGGAAGCCATGAGGTCTATGTCCGGAAGACCCCACTTGTGAACCAGAGACTGGAAGACTTCCGGGCGGAGTGACCACTCCCCCGCCATCATCTGGTTTCGACTTAGATAGTCCGCCTCCCAGTTTTCTATTCCTGGAATGAAAACTGCTGATATTGCCGGAACATATTCCTCTGCCCAAACCAATATTTGGGCTGCAATATCCATAGTCGCTGCACTCCTGGTTCCTCCTTGTCTGTTGACATATGCCACGGCCGTGGCATTGTCGGACTGAATTCTGACTGGGTGGCCCTGAAGAAGGGACTGTGCTCCCCGGAGGGCCAAGAGAATGGCCTTCAATTCCAATACATTTATTGATAGGGTTGATTCCTGAACCTACCAACGTCCCTGGAGTGGGAGGTGCAGGATTACCGCCCCCCAACCTTTCAGGCTGGCGTCCGTCGTGGCTATGATCCACGACCATGGTGCGAAGGATCTGCCCACATATATGTGATCCTGAAACAGCCACCACTGAAGAGATTCTTTCGCCCTCTGAGATAGAGATCTTCTGAAGTTCCAGGTGTAGGTGTGATCCTGACCACTTTGACAATAGATCCCACTGGAAACATCGAGAATGGGCTCGACCGAAGGGAATGGTCTCGAAGGAGGCCACCATCTTTCCGAGTAGCCTCATGCACAAGTGCATTGAGGGGCTGGGAGAAGACAAAACCTGAGTAGTTACAGTCTGAATAGAGCTGATCTTCTCTTCTGGGAGAAACACCCTTTGTTTGCTGGTGTCCATGATGAGTCCCAGGAAAACCATGTGCTGACACGGAACCATCTGGGATTTTTTTGAATTTATCAGCCATCCGTGGCCCTCGAGAACCGCCAGGGTGAGGGATAAGTGATGACGTAGGCAATTCTCTGTGGAAGCCTTGATGAGTAGGTCGTCCAAATAAGGAACGACCTGAACTCCCTGCAGGTGAAGACATGCTGCCATTATCGACATAATCTTCGAGAAGACCCTTGGTGCTGTAGAGAGGCCGAAGGGGAGGGCCCGAAACTGGTAGTGGAATGATCCCACCGAGAATCTGAGAAGGGATTGATGGTGGATCCAAATGGGAACGTGGAGGTATGCGCCCTTTATATCTATGGACACCATGAACTGATCCTTCTCTAGGCCGTTTATTACTGAACTTAGAGATTCCATCCGAAATCTGTCCACCCTTAAGTGAACATTGAGGCCCTTTAAGTTTAGGATGGGACGAAAGGAGCCGTCCGGCTTCTTGACTAGAAACAGGTTGGAATAAAAACCCCTCCCACTCTGGAACTCTGCAGATGACCTTCTGAAGCAGAAGAGAAGCGACAATTCTTTATAGCCTGTCTTCTTGATGGATCTCGGGGTAGCGGGGTCTGGAAGAAATGCTGTAGAGCCGGGCCCAGTAGGTCTATCCTGTACCCTTCTGAAATAATTCCCCGAATCCAAGGATCTTGGGAAGACGCTGCCCACTGTTCCTGAAACAGAGACAGACGTCCGCCCACTGGCGCCCCCTGCGGTACAAGGTGGTCGTCAGGACGCAGGCTTCTCCTGGGTCTTGGAGGCCTGGTGCTTAGTTGCAAACGAGGACCTCCCCCTGGTAGAGTAGCCTCGGGAATTTGATTGTCTGCCTCTAAAAGATTGTCCCCTATGGAAGGAGGTCCCACGAAAGAGCTGACGGAAAGAGCTGCCCCTCGGGGCGCGGCTCCTGTTAGAATATACTGGCAAGGAAGTGCTCTTGCCCCCCGTTGCCTGGGAAATAAGGGTATCTAATTCAGGGCCAAACAAACCTGCTGCAGAAAAGGGGATAGTTTCAACGGACCTTTTTGATTCCGCATCACCTTCCCAGGATTTCAGCCATAGCGTCCTCCTTGCTGAAATAGAGGCCGCCTGAATGGAAGAGGAAACAGCCGCCGAGTTCTGGGCCGCCTCATAAAGATACCCCGAAGCCTCCTTTAAATGCAAAGCTAGGGGAAGAAATTCGGAGTCCTGTAAGGCCTCTGCCAGCTGGTCTGCCCATGCCTCCATGGCTCTAGCCACCCAGGCTGAGGCAAACGTAGGTCTGAAGGCAGAACCCGCAGCCGCAAATATGGATTTGAGCTGGGATTCAACCTTGCAGTCATTGGCGTCCGGAAGGGACGCTGAACCAGGAGCTGGAAGTAAAGTATGTTTTGCCAAGCGAGCAATAGGGATGTCTACCTTGGGAATACTCTCCCAGCGAACCACTTCTTCCTCCTGTAAGGGATACAGGGAAGAGAACCTTTTGGGGATAGAGAATCTTTTCTCAGGTTGTTTCCATGCCCCTTCAGCAATATCTTTAAGTTCTGCGGAAGGGGGAAAACGGCTGGCCTTCCTTTTGGCCTTTTTAAAGAGACTTCTGTCTCGGAGTAATATCCTCCGGCTCTGGGAGATCCAGCGCCTGTCTTACCGCTAAAACCAAATCATAAATAAATTGGCTTTTAGGATACTCTCCCTGTTCCGAGGGATGACCTTGGTCAGGATCCAAATAAATTTCTCCCTCTTCCTCAGAGTCTGAAAGGGCCATAAGGGGATTAACAGATCTAGGCCTCTTTCGGGATATTAGAGGAATTAGAGGCGGGATATTAGAGGAATCAAGCAACTGGTTAAGCTTGTTCAAACCCTTTATAAAGGCTGTAGACCATGCCGGATCTGTAGCAACAGGGGCTGGGTCAGTCTGTAATGATGAAGGTCCCGGCAAACTCGAACCGCTAGAGCCTGAGGTAGCCGGGAGGTCTAACTGCGTATTAGCATTACTAGCTACCGAAGTTGCCACAGTAGATAGCAACTGATTTGATTGAAGCACCATCTGAGCAGAGGTAACCGACTGTGTCAGGGAGGTCACCCATGGCGGTTCCTCCGTCGGTGGGGCTGTAACCTGCTGGGTTTGCGCAGTGGGAACCCCTGCTTTGCATGCAGTGCAGAGCGCCAAAGGGTCCTTTTGGCCACAAGGTAATTTTACATGACATTTGGAACATGTGAAATATTTTGCTATAGGACCCTTCCCCTTATCTGTCATTTTTATAAAGGAAGGCACACCAAGCACACAGACAAAATTATCAATCTAGCTGAATAAACAGATAGAGAGAAGAGAGAGAGAGAGCGAGAATAAAGTATGGAAGGAACAGAGTGAATAACAAGTAATCAACTGATATATTATTTAAAAGTTGTACTTGTAAATTTAAACACCATAAAATATTTAGGCTATTAGGAGACTATAATGTAAACCTGCTAGCCCAGTATTATAACATCAGAAATGTGTTTAATTAAAGCTGATACTTAGCCCAAGGGCCATAAGGGGGAGAAGTCCAACAGCAGTCCTGTGCTTTCTCCCTCAGCTCTGTTCCTCTTCCCGGGCTTCTGCTGGCGCCAGAACCTTGGGAAAGACCATCTCTCTTTCAGCAAGGAGGGGGGAACTCTATGTTTTAGCTCCCCCCCCCCTTCCATTTTGGCGATATTCTTATCAAAAAGGTTCCAAATAAAAACCTTGCTTTAAGCATGGCAGAGTAGTGGAGACCTCTAGGACAGAGGTCTCCGCAGCGGAAGATATCCGACGCCCCCCCTATGTATGAGGGGGGAATCTTGGTATGGCCCCCTCCCTCTTTTCTCCATTCAGCGCTGCCTGACGAAAACCAAGATGGCCACCGGCGTCTTCACTATCCGATAACCGGCGTTCTATGCCTGTAATGGCAGCGCCGGTTATCGGGGAGGCTAGAGTGCAGCGGTCCCTGGGACCGCTTGTCACTCCTCAATCAGGCACCCATCTCCTTTTCCTCCAGTCCCGTCAGTGAGAGCCGCTGGCTCTCAGCTGACAGGGGAATGCCTGCGCTGCCCTGCTGCGAGTGTGTTCTCTATAGTATAACACACTCCAGCGCTGCCACCTGTGAAAAAAATAGAAACAATAAAAGAAAAAGTGAAAATTTCTTAAATTTACACTAGTACTAAAAAACACTGCCCAACTCCAGGGCACCTAAAAAAAACTGAACAGGAATAGGCAGGGGGATTGTAGAGGGGAGGGGTCTGTCAGCAGTACTAAAGTTTAACTAGTTAGGTGCCAACTCCCAAGCTCCCCTCCACAACCCATGGTAAGCAGTGTCCCCCAGACCGGATGAAAGAGAAATATTATTTTTTACAAAGTCTGCTGCCTAAGATGGCAATTTGCATATACTCCAGAATGTCATGAAGAGTTATCAGATGAATAGCAATTAATTTCAAAGTCCCTTTTTGCCACGACAATGAACTATATCCCAAAAACAACATTTCCATTGCATTTAAGCCCTTCCACAAAAGGACAAGCGGACATCAGGTCAGTGATTCTCTTGTTAACACAGGTGAGAGTGTTGACGAGGACAAGGCTGGAGATCACTCTGTCATGCTGATTGAGTTAGAACAGACTAGAATCTTTAAAAGGAGGGTGGTGCTTGAAACTACCACCATGGTTACCTGCAAGGAAACACGTGCAGTCATCATTGCTTTGCACAAAAAGGGCTTCACAGGCAAAGATATTGCTGCTAGTAAGATTGCACCTAAATCAACCATTTATCGGATCATCAAGAACTTCAAGGAGAGGGGTTCAATAATTGTTAAGAAGTCTTCAGGGCGCCCAAGAACGTACAGCAAGCGCCAGGACTGTCTCCTAGAGTTGATTCAGCTGCGGGATCGGACCACCACCAGTGCAGAGCTTGCTCAGAAATGGCAGCAGGCAGGTGTGTATGCATCTGCCCGCACAGGGAGGCCAAGTTTTTGGGATGATGGCCTGGTGTCAAGAAGGCCAGCAAAGAAGCCACGTCTCTCCAGGAAAAACATCAGGGACAGACATATTCTGCAAAAGGTACAGGGATTGGACTGCTGAGGACTGGGGTAAAGTCATTTTCTCTGATGAATCTCCTTTCAGATTGTTTGGGGCATCTGGAAAAATGCTTGTCCGGAGAAGAAAAGGTGAGCGCTACCATCAGTCCTGTGTCATGCCAATAGTAAAGCATCCTGAGACCATTCATGTGTGGGGTTGCTTCTCAGCCAAGGGAGTGGGCTCACTCACAATTTTGCCTAAAAACACAGCCATGAATAAAGAATGGTACCAAACAATCCTCCAAGAGCAACTTCTCCCAACCACCCAAGAACAGTTTGGTGATGAACAATGCCTTTTCCAGCATGATGGAGCACCTTGCCATAAGGCAAAAGTGATACCTAAGTGGCTTGTGGATCAAAACATAGAAATTTTAGGTCCATGGCCAGCAAATTCCCCAGACCTTAATCCCATTGAGAACTTGTGGTTAATCCTCAAGAGGCGGGTGGACAACCAAAAACTAACAAATACTGACAAAGGCAAGAATGGGCGGCCAGTCAGTCAGTATGTGGCCCAGAAGTTGATTGACAGCATGCCAGGGCGAATTGCAGAGGTCTTCAAAAAGAACGGTCAACACTGCAAATATTGACCCTTTGCATAAAGCATAAGCCTTTGACACTTATGAAATGCTCGTAATTTTACTTCAGTATAACATAGCAACATCTGACAAAAAGGTCTAAAAACAATGAAGCAGCAAACTCTGTGAAAACCAATAATTGTGTCATTCTCAAAACTTTTGGCCATGAAAATACTTTGTTGGAATTTGTTGGAATTCCAAAGGTGAACATCAGACCCTGCTGAATTTAGCAAATATAATGAAAGCAATGTGGCCTACGTATTTACTGAGGGAGGAGACAGCAGAACATCTATTCAGATAGAACACCATAACATTTCTCAGTAAGCAGTATTGGTAAAGCAGAATGAGTAAAAAGATCTCCACACCGTTCTTGGTTCAACAATGAATTGGCCAATAGGAGAAAATCCTTTTTACTCGGCGGCTCATCTTCCTCTTCAGAGGTACTTTCCACAGTTAGGTCTATGACTTCAGCCTTCTTACTCTTTCCAGTGGGCGTTTTAACAGAGTACACCTCACCGATAACTGGAGACCCTGCAACAGAGAGGAATTGTTTATATCAAAGCCATATACTGCCATGTTAATGCCTGAATTATGCTGGAAGGTTGTGCACACCTATGTTTTCTTAAACTACCTAACTGCAGATAAAACCAACTCGGTGAGAGATCTACAGTTTTAATCGGCCAATGTTTTTCAACAGTCGCTGGCAGATGATAAGGGTTTATAATCTTATTTAATTCTGTGTGCGTGGAGGAGGAATTGGGGAAACCACTGTAGGCAGAAACTCTGGGAACTGACAAAGTATTGCCTTGTCGGGATAAAGAGACACACCTTGAGCCAGATTTGTATAATCGAAATGCATTGACAGCGAGAATTGGGGATACGATACACAGTGAAGACAACTCCGAAAGACTCACAGGACGGCACTCTGTGTTCCTTTCATGACTGTTTTGTGTTGAACGGGATAACAGTACATCTATACAGGGATCGGATATATTACATAACGTTGGAATGCTTTTATCCATTTATATTTTGGTAATAAAAAATGTTTGTTCATTTTCAGAAAATTTCACAAATGACTCTTTCCTTTGAATGAAATAAGCCTCTTTCAATGTTTAACTGAAAATGCAAAGGAATCACATAAGTGTTTGTTACATCTGCAAAGGTTGATTACTCTAGAAATCCACCTTTAAAATAGAAGAAACACGATTATTATGTCTGTGTAATTAAATAAGAGGAATTCTATTTAAGCTTTAAATACATTTGAATCACACTGGTGAAAAGTTTAAAGGGAAATAAGATGAATTTTCCGATCTACTACTTATTAAGTCTCTGACATTAATCTGCACAATGATATTTTTCTGTTGTTTGGTTTCCCATATGCGACACTGGAAAAAGAGGAACTCATACGTCTAACACAAGAAGATTATTAGACGACATTTGAATTGAAGATGTTCATATATGTGTACTGAATGTGTTTATTCATCAATCCATAGTTTTGTTTAGTTTACCACAAGCACAAAGTACACTTTATTTGTTTGTTGACATAAGAGGGAGACACTACCCAAGAAAACACACTGTCCTTTATTCTAGGATGTTTGTTCACCATCGCCATTTATTTATATAGCGCCACCAATTCCACAGCGCTGTAGAGAGAATATTTTTTTTTTGTCATTCAGTTCCTGCCCCATTGGGGCTTACAGTCTACAGTCCCTAACATACACACCACACAGATAAACTAGGGTTAATAAACTTCCCAGATAGCAAAACCAGAGGGCAGACGGTGGGAACATTGCTACACTTTCATGCTGCTGATGGTGTCACGCAGAGAGAAGTAAAAGTAGCAGAGGGAGGAATTGTCTCCGACAGACACTAATGGATCGTCCAAACCTCTGTCACTATGTAACATATGGACTGCAAAAACCACATGCCCATACATTGGTCCCATAGATAAGCGCTAACGGCATCCAAGTGATCTGAAGAGGGAGCCCCCACCCTTATATGAGCGTTAGCGATAGTGGCTGCAGGCTTTATTGTGGTGGGTAGGGGCGATGAAGGATTGTCAGAGGGGGCCAAGTCCTACTATCTAATGTCACATACCCGTGACACTGGCACGCAATGCAATTATAACTGTGAGCATGGGGAGTGCCTTGTCAGATACATCGCAATCAGGAGGCAGGGGATACAGTTAAGGCAATACTCTCCCCTCTCACCTTTATTTAGCATCTACCGTCTTGGTGGCAGGACTTCTACTGGACCATGCTGTGACCCCCATAAAAATACACTTTTCAGTCAGTCATTCTTTCCATAGTCACAACCACGCAACTAGTGCAAATCCAGAAATATAAAGAATTGACTCAACTTGGTCCCCCGACTATACCAATACCAAGTATGTGTGCTTGACTCATTCAACTTTAAACAGTATGGTAGTTACCTTGGAAGGTTTAAGCTTCAGAAGTAGGAGTCATCATATACCTGCATTAATAGCACTAAGAAAGGTGACCAGCAGGTGTCAGTGTTCCTCAATTACCCAACAAACAATAAATAGAACCCAGAACCTTTTAGACAGTGTTTAATTCTACATAGCATAGGACCATTTATACCGCTTAGCCTTTGTGTGAGAACATACCTTCAATGGCTGGATGTTGAGAGCTTGGCGAGGTCAGTATCTTTTTGTTTGGTCTCATGGGACACCAGGAGCCATCCTCCTGGAACTGGATCTCATCTGCGTCTGAGCACTGATTGAGAATCTCCATGAAGAGCCTGTGAAAGTATTCAGATTTCTTATAGTAATTTAAATGCTTTCTACTGATCCTGCAACACTTTAAGGTCGGAGAGGATATGAGAGGATGACGCACAAATGTCTTCATTCTACTCAAATCACTCGTAGAAACAACTCTCCCAGATTAGTCAGATCACTTGAATCCCTGATAGGAGTTTCTATTGGGCAAAACCACTAATTATATATTTGGTAAATAAAATGAAAGAGCAAATGGCCCAGTACAGGATATATCACAAAAAAAAATAATTTAAAAACTACAGTAATGACTAGAAGGATTTACAGCCGAATTTCCAATCAAGATACTTCACTTATATTATTGAATGCTTATCCCTTACAAACTCTGTAAGAGTCACAGGAACATGATATCTGGACAGAATTAAAAGTAAACTAACCTTCCCCCTTGTGTATAACAGGACGGCCTACCCTGCTCCCCCCCACACTTCCTCAGTGCCAACTCTCGTATCTGGCAGACTAAGGCACAACAGCTCTATTGCAGATTTATAGGCAAGGGGAAGGTTAGTTTAAAAAGGGGCTGTCTGAAGTCTATAACCCCATTAACAGACTGGATAGTTCCTTGGTTTCAATGTGAACACATAAGCCAGCAGTACACAGCAAAGTGTTCCATCCATGCTCAGCAAATAATTGCCAATGGAAACAGGTATTAACGTATCTACTCTAAGGTACTTACTGACGGCCTCTGTGGTGCGTTGCTCTCTGTTCATCAGAACTTAAACACATCTCAGAATAGTGGTCAATTGATCACCATGGAGAACTTCAATGTCAGTCCTCACAAAAGGACCCACTGATCCCTATTGTGAGGTCTGTGCAGGTGAGACAACGCACTGCAGTAGGCTGCAAGCCAGTAGGTGCCCTTCTGACCCACAAGACATCCCCGTTTAGTAAAGACATCTGTACGTACCCGTCCAATATTAGAATTTCGTAGCCTGCCTTCTTGTCGCACACGGGGCAGATCCAGGTGGGCTTCTTCTCGTTCATTTGCAGGTACAGTACAGCGTCAAAACATTGTAAGTGCGTGCAGGTGACAGCTCGGCAAGGAAAGGTTAATCTCATTTTCCCAAGCTGAAGAGCGTAATATTGCTCAATCAATTTAAAGCTTCTAGATCTACAACGTACTGATGTATATTGCTTAGCGGAACTTTGATTTAGCACAGAAATAGAAACACAAATGACAATCTCTGAAAAAGTAAAAGGTTTCAACATTGTTTGAGCAGTACAACAAAACTACTTTATTGTATTCGGTTATAACAAATATCACACGCTTTAAAAGTGTTAGTACCGTCACTGTCACGCTATTGTTCATATTCGTTATTTTAGTACAATCTCTTTGCCATTAACACCAATAACGTGCAGTAAGTTGGTAGTCCCCATCGTTCCCATGTCTAGATCACCGAATCTAGAATTCTCAGGAGTCAGAGTCTGGGGAATTGGGTTAAAGATTTCTACTGACACTGTTTCATCGGGCAGCCTTTTATCTAAACATCTGCCACCAGATTATAAGTTCTCTGCTCATTTTGGACACAATGATCTACAAATCGTTAACTCGATGTTACGTAGGCAGGGAAAGGACGGACCCACGGCAATGCTTCTACTAACAATGGCTGTATTCCACAACTGGATTTTAACAATCCTGAAACTTATTTATATCATCTAATGAAATATATTCTTCAACACTGGAGCGGAACAGTCAGATGGATATAGTCAGATGGATGTTAAGAGTTCAAGCTATAAATGTATTCTTTGATATTAAATATCTAGGACCACTATATCGCAAAATAAAAGATGCCTTCCTCTTGCGTTTATGGTAACAAGGCAATGTGTCTAAGAGGGCATGCAATCATCTAAACTGTAAGCATTACATTATCTGCTCCTTCCCGTTCCAGCTACCTGGGTTATGGAAGGAATCATATCTTACATAGGCTTTGCTTTCTTAGAATGTGTACAGGGCAGAATCTATGTGCAGTAGTCATGTTACCAATGTGACCTCGGTTTCATACAGACGTACTCTTGTACGATTTGTGGGAAATGTGACTTTGTGTCATCTGAAACAACAAGATGGCGTTTGTTAGACGCACATAATATTTCTTTAGTAGTCTGGTCCTCTTGTGTTCACTTCATGTGGAAATAGTCTTTTTATGGGAGGTATGTTTTGTCTTCTTAGGCTCTCACCTTTGTGTCCTATGACTGAACTGTGTGCGCTATATGTAATAAGTGATTTCCCCTCTACTCTCTATTTATATCTATATATTTGTTTTACCTTTGACGCTCAACGAGCCTCAGGGGTATACATTATCCTTTCTTCTTCTTTATATCAGGTGACTAACTTGTAGAGGCCTTCAGACCAGAGTACGTGACTTAAGGGATTTACGCCCATCAACCTGGTCTCGTTCTTACCAGCAAGACCAAGATTTTCTGGTGGAGTGGAATGTCTCTTCCCTTCAGTGTCTACTTTGGGGGGTACCTTCATAGGACAATTGCTAACCTGACTACCTTAGACACCAGGTACTAGATCTAGTCTTGGAATTGTTGGTGGACTTCTTTCTCAGGTCAAGCTTTCTTCTTAGAGGCTGAATGGACCGTTGCACAAGTGATCGGGGAGATCACTCGGTGGTAATCAGTATTCCTGCGCTTGGAATACGACAGCCAATATGGCGACAAAAAACCATGATGACTGAAATAACGACATCAATTAAATTTACTTACCTTAACACAGATTTTCAGAAACACTGCTAAGCGACTGGTGTCAATTCCGAAGATACTGGATGCCGGCGCCTGAATTTGACGACACGCAAGTGAGCGACATCAACATATAAAGCAGCATTTTAATGTAAGGGTTAGGCTGCGGCTGGTACTACTGCTGTTTTACATTTACACATTTGAATGTTGGTCACCTGTGTGATGTCAAACGCAAACGCCGCTATCAGTATCTTCGGAATTACCACCAGTCATACATCAGTGTTTTCAGAAATGTCCGCTGTCTGTGTTAAGTCTACATTTAAATAATGTCATTATTACAGTCATTGTGGTTTTTTTTTGTTGCCATAGTGGGTGTTGGTACCCCAAGCTCCGGAATACAGTACCCAGCCCAGATCACAACCCTCCACCCACATTAGGCATGGCAGTGAGAAGACTGACGGGAACAGCACAGGCAGGAGGGCAATGATAGTCTCCTACCGCTGGAATAAGCCAAAGGAAAGGACAGAGTGCCCAAAAAAACCTCCAGTACATTGTGCAAAGGGATGCAAAGAGGGGAAAGACACCCCATATAAGGAATGAGTCTCACTCAGTCCCAGCTAAATGTACAGGCAGCAAGGAGGTGACTATCAATCTAAAGGGGAAGGCAGCATATCACATCCCCTGAAATCAAATACCTAGGCTAACTAGTGCAAATCTACACTAATCATGTGGGAGAACCTCTCTCCCCAGGCAGGACAAACTAAGCCAAAGGCTACTTTCTGTAGCAGGAGTGTCCGGAGCTAGGAATAGGTGTCAGGTTAAAGCTTCATTATAGGACTGTACTGCCACCCAGTGGACATCTGCGCTGATACACAGGCCTGTTCCAAATAATACAGAAATCTTACAAGACCCTGCTCTTATTAGCAAAGGTTTCATGCAAGAAAATAAGTAAATGTACTTACTACAAAGCCGTACTTACAGGGCACATCAACGAGACACGCAGGCTGGTTGTAGCGATCTCACTATCCGGATCAGCGGTCATTTTCTCCTTTACTGAAAAAAATAATTCCCAAATATTACAGGGTTATGAAAACAAACGGAAAGCATTCCAGTGCATCACACACACACACTACACCAAATGTAGGCAACCTGGCAGGGACCAGATATTGGAGGTCACAGTTCCCTAAGTCCACTCTGTACATTGTGCAGGAATATAATAACAGCTGTTTAATATAGTCAATGTTTAGCGAGCTGCCTTACCTCTAACTTGAATGAATAATATACGTTGTATGCAGTAGTATAATCTAATGTCCTTGTGAGCACACACATTAAAAAGAAGACAAAGCTTTGTAATCAATCACAGTATACGATCATCACAACATACTGTTAGCAGTAGGTCTTGCAGACCTGATACATATCATGGGTTAATTACTTTCCCATATCTGAACAAATTCCTCTTACATTCAGATCCAGTATTAAGTGTTTATGGTTATTGTTTAGTAGCACTAAGCTCAGTATATATGTAGTTTTTTTTTGTTCATGCCTCATTTTATTGTATTTAAATAGGGGGGATTGTTAAAACGTAGCAATCCCAACCATACAGATCATCAGGAATATTACAGTTCACAAATGAACTGAGGCATAGGTATATAATGCCAAAATCAACAGTTATTTGTAACAAGGTTCTCGAAAATCGTACTGTACTTTTAAAGGCTGACAATCATAGAGCAGTTTTCCGAAAACGTATGGTTTCTAAAGTTCATAATTACGCCCTATGGTTAAATTTAGATTTGAAGAAAAAAAATGAACGGTAAATAGTGTCGCAAATCATATGTACAAGCGAACTCAGATTCATCAACTTAAATTTGAACATTTTATTTAATTTCTTGCCAAGTTCAAAATTGTCCATGTATTTATATTAAGTGTATATTAAGTGGCTGGGAGCATCAATTAAGTATAGTGTTCCAGGTGCCGGCAGCTGCCTGCCTGACTGACAGCAGCCACGCGGTGGTCACAGACAATCAAATCAAGGAAAGAGGAGGAGAGAGCGTAGTGTGCTCTTCCTACGTATTAAGGGGCATGTGAGATTTGATGGCATGCATGAGGAATTTGGGCAGATCTAATGGCAAGTGGGGAGGTTGATGGACATGAAGGGCCATCTGGCAAGGTCTGATGGCATTTAAGGGGCATGTGGTGAGATCTGGTGGCATGTGGGGAGGCTGATGGGCATGTAAGGGGCATGTGGCGAGGTCTGACGCATATAAAGGGCATGTGGGAATGTCCGATTTGCATGTGGAGAGGTATAATAGCATGTGGGGAGATCCCATGGGGATGTATAGAGGTCAGAGTGACATGACTGTGGATGCAGTAGCAGTTTGAGCCACTATGAAGAGACTATTTAAACCTTAGCCCTTTAAACCTTCCTCTGCTGGACACAGTAGCGAGGTAAGTGCTGTGCGGTGCAGAGCTGTGCTGATTTGATGATTATTTTGAACATTTTGGCAATGTTGGGAATTTTATTTTTTTGCTTAGCAAGTTATTGTAAATGATGTTACATTTTCAATGTATGTGTGTATGGTAAGTAGGTGCATGTTTATTCTGGATATATGTATATGCACACACATATAGAAGGTAAAGTTGGCTCTATTCAGTACCTATAGATATTTCTGGCACTTGGTCCATGACTGGTGGGCCACACCTGACTTACAGCGTTTTCAAATGTCAAAACTATTTTGAATTGACAAAAAAAAAAAAAAAAAGGGAGGCGAGATATACTACAACATCTTAATTGAAGAAGTTTAGAGACATTTTGTACACACTTTCTAAAATTGAGCTTCATCATGAAGATTAATCTTTAGAAGGAAGTTATGAGATGTAAAAAATGGTCCTTACATATCGGTCATAATCTGTGGTCTGCATTGAAGAATTTTGTAAGAACTTTAAAGACCACAGATCGACAAGAGTGAAGAGTATTCCCTCCCTCACCAACACTGTAAGAATCTGCAACATTTCAGGATGTATTGGCGTCTAGTCAAAGTACAATACAGTTTGTATAGGAAAATAGCGTCTCAACGCCATATTAACAAAGTTCATTATTATGTCCACCACCTATAGACCAGATATTGGGAAATACATGTGGAGGTTATTAACTGGTAGTTGGAAAAGTGGAAACTACAGGTTGTTACGATGATCAATTAGTTGTTTTTTTATGGTAAGCAGTGTAATGAATGCTAAAAACCATTCATTACAATTTTGTATGCTCCTTTTGTCTAATGTGTAATGTTATCATCAAGTAAAACCAGAGTGTGTACTGATGAAGAAGCAGCTGAGAGATGGACTAGGTACAATATACCATAGACTCACTTAGTGCTCGGGAATGGTCTGCATTCCTGATGCCTTTCATCTTTAGCTTCTGTAATAAGGCTGCAGACGTCAGCTGGCGGACCAAGTACACGGACACGGAGTAATTCTACAGGGCAAACGAGACAGATGTTTGAATGTGATTTACAACTAAGGCAATGGAACCTAGAACTGAAATAAGACAAAGGAATGGCAAAGAATAGCCTGCAGGTAATAGTACTAGAAACTCGCCCACCTTTCCGGCGTCTGAAGCCCAGGAGATGTACACTTGGTTGGGCACAGAAGTACACAATCGAACTAGCGATGTAATGTTCATTGGCCCGTGTGGTCGCTTCTGGTCAAAGCCATTTTTTGGTGGTTTGCAAGATCCCTGCAAGAGTACAAGACAAGTACACTGGACAGGAGAAGAACATAACCACATAGATCTGAAAACAGCACCCTTGGACTGTGTACAGAGGTGAAGGGTACAGCTCACACGTGTCACTTACCAGACCATGCATTATGTCATTAATGTAATCTAGTATAAACTTTAAAGGTATTAGCACTCAGTGAGGAGTTGGCCATAAGCATACAGAGGTAAGCGGCTATAGGACTTTACCACAGGTCACATAATTCCACAGTAGTACTGTTCTATAGTTTTTATTTTTTGCTTTCCCTCGCGTCCCATAGAGATGCAAGGAAAAATTAGCGGAGATTTTGGTACCGTATCAGCCAGCAACGTGCGCAGCCGCACACCAAGGCGATCTCCGGCGGCACCTCGCGACTAATTCAACCTGTCTATATAGATCATCATCTCCTTCACTTTTGCAGTTTTCCATTACAGATCTCTGATCTCTCCTCTCTATCTAATCACAATCCAACCTCTTATCATATTGACTGTTAACATATTGTCTTCTATCACCATTCACATAAAGGGGATTTTGTGTGTCTATATTACATCAATATTTTTACTCTATTTTTTATTACCAGTTACCGCTAAGGAAACATCATGACTCCGCACACAATATATGGCTAAGAATCCACACTTCAGTCTCAGACGAAAACATTGACATATACCATGCGAACGGTCTGTGCAGGACCAGGTAAATGAGTAATGGGGCAAGCTCTAATTTAGGAGCATAGCAAAAACAAAAAAAACCCCAAAAACAACCACCCACTGCTGAAAAGAAAATAGAAAAGAGGATTTATATACTCACGTTAAATCCGTTTCTCTGATTCCGTCTGGGGGACACTGCTTACCATGGGTTGTGGAGGGGAGCTTGGGAAGTTGGCACCTAGCTAGTTAAACTTTAGTACTGCTGACAGACCCCTCCCCTCTACAATCCCCCTGCCTCTTCCTCCTCAGTTATTTAAAAAGCCCCAAGGAGATAGGTCAATCAACCAAGAGCATACAGAGGAAAGGCAGAAGGGAGGGATCGCAGTGTCCCCCAGACGGAATCAGAGAAACAGATTTAACGTGAGTATATAAATCCTCTTTTCTCTTTCATCCAGTCTGTGGGACACTGCTTACCATGGGGACATTCTAAAGCAGCCCCCTAAGGGTGGGACCGCTCCAAAAGCCCCACTCGTAGAGCACTACGAGCGAAATTTGCATCCGCGGATGCGAATATATTAAACTGATAGAATTTGGTAAATGTATGGACAGAAGACCAGGTGGCTGCCCTGCAAAGCTGGTCAGCAGAAGCCCCATTTCTTGCTGCCCATGATGCCCCTACCGATCTGGTGGAATGGGCCGTAAGTCTCTCTGGCAAAGGACGGTTAGCCTTTATGTAGGCTTGCCTAATAGTTGCCGTAATCCATCTGGCAATGGACTGTTTTGAGGCTGGCCAGCCTCTTTTGTTAGAGTCTGTTCGTCTAATCTGCAAAGTTCTTTTAACATAAATGCGGAGAGCCCTGACCACATCTAACTTTTCCATAGACTGTAGATCAGCCTGAGAAGTAGATGAAAAAACAGGAACTACAATTTCCTGGTTTAAATGGAAGGATGACACCACCTTTGAAACAAAGGAGGGAATCGTTCTCAAAACCGCTCTGTCCTCGTGAAAAAACAGATATGGTTCCCGGCAAGACAGAGCTCCCAATTCCGACACCCTGCGTGCCGATGCAATCGCCAAAAGAAAAACAACAATTTTCCAGGTCAAACACCTAAAATCTGCCTCCAGTAAAGGCTCAAAAGGAGGCCTTTTAAGCATATCCAGTACCAGGTTAAGATCCCATGGTATAAAATGATGGCTCTATCTGCGCTGACCAGTATTATGCTGCCACTGTTTCCTAAATACAACCTATCAATGTATGCATGTCAATCTAATATCAAATTTTAAGGTAACAGATTTGGCGCTTATACTCTAATCAGTAATAGAAGTCCAGGTCACTGTATGACACTTCAGTGGAGGTATAGCATTCCTACAGTTCCACGTTTCAATATGCACTGTCCCGGAAAAAAATCTTCAATATTTATATTCTCAGGATGGAAAGTCAATATAATAGTCACATGGATCCAAAGTTTAAAATATCCATCGATGTTCACATATATAAAAATAAACGAAAAAGATTGTGTTATCGTTTATCAGATGAACAAATATAAGGTCCTTTTCACGATCAATAATCATCCACCACCCGTGTGGTATATCTGTATAGGTCACCACAATGTGTAATATTTGATTCCACACCAAAAAAACCGCACTTACATGGAGTATATCTCTAATCCCAATAATATTTGTAAACCACACGTGGAGATCCGTCTAGGACTTCACATTAATCTTGCAGTATATTCTCAAGAAGAAAAAGAGAAACAAATGGTGCTCCACATGGTGCGTTATCTCAATTAGAAAACTTTTAATATACACCACATAAAACCTCTAAAACTAACACAGAATCGTAAACAGCAATCACTGATGGTCCCGATGAAGCTGGACTCTTACCCTGTGTGGGTTGGTATAAAGCGTGTAGAGAAACCTTTCTATCCTTCCCCGCAGTTCAGGTAGCCGGCTGGTTACTCCTGCACGCTCCACAAAACTCGGGCACAGATTCCTTACAACTTCGGCGACCCGTGATTGGTCCCTCAGTCACTTCCTTTGCCGACGCGTTTCAATTGCAAACAATCTTTATCAAGGCAGTATAGTGACAATACAAACATTGGACCTTTAAAGCGCTTCCGCCCAATCATATTGATCCAAATTAACATATAGTTACCGTGACAACGGATCCAAAATTCCGGTATATAGTATTAAAACGTAATTAACATATCTTTCAAAGCATCCTGACAATTATAAAATGATTCAAATAAAACATTTCAAATAAAAAACCAGTAAAACAAACATAAAATCTTTTCTTTTCCTTTCAGCATTAAATCACATAACGTACGGTTACCATGGTGACCTAAATGTGTGGCGGATTCTCTAAACAGATAAAAAGAATACTAGAATTAGTCCTATAGCTAACTAATTAAACCCTTAGGGGAATATTCCACATCAACCACAACGTACCAACGAGGGTAAGTATAAATCTAATAACAGAAAGTTATACAATATGTTCCCAAAAAATTCCCGTACATATTTCCTCATTTATAGGGGTTTAAAGAGGTACCATGATAACTTTTCCACTTGAATGTTTAATATTAAGGGATCTTAAATGTATGTGTCCCCACATATTTATACAATATTAAAGTGAAAGAATATAAATTCTTAAAGGGATAATCTTAGGTTAGTCTAATTATCCACACCAACACTTCATATACAGGGACCTTAATACACATTCCCTATTCTAAGATAACTTCATAGGAACCATTTAACTTCAAAGTCCGAGTTTAAACCTCTCGGTATAAGAGTATCCATGAAATAAATGTACTTCATTTCCATCTTGGCTAATTCTCCTTTTGATTCTTTTTTCCTCCAATCCCCCCAAACTTTCTTAAGGCCACAGAAATATTGAATTGATTAAATATCAGACTCATGATCTTTTTTACAGTGTAATGATAGGGAATGCAACTCATACTCTTTCCTAATATTCCTTATGTGTTCTGCCCAACGTTCTCTAAGTTTTCGACTAGTTCTACCTATGTATTGTTTTTTACACATACTCTACCACATAGATACAATTATTGGCATTACAAGTAATAAAATCTTCAATCTCATAGGTTATACCAGTGGTATTAGATATAACTTCCGTTCGTTTAGTAACATCCGATTTTATACTCCTGCATACTATACATGAGCCACACCTAAAAAAGCCTTTAGATTTATTCAATGTTTTTTGGGGTTTGGAGGTTACACTTTTCACCAACATATCTTTTAATGTTGGTGCTTTCCTGTATATAAAACCCGGTCGTTCCTTTATGAACTCTCCTAGATCCCCATCCTTCCTCAGAATGGACCAGTGTTTTTTAATTATTTTTTCAACCGGTCTATGATAAGGATTAAATTTCGTGATGAATGGTATACCCACCTTCTCTTGGATAGTCTTCTTATTTGAACCCTGATCTGATTTGGGTATGAGAAGTTCATTTCTTTCTATTTTTTGAACTTTTTCAATCACCTGATCTAATTGATTATCATCATATCCTTTCCCCACAAATTGTTTTTTTAAATTTAAAGCTTGTTGTTTATATACTTCTACTTTAGAGCAGTTACGTCTCATTCTTTGAAGTTGGCCTATGGGAATGTTTTCTAGCCACTTGAAGTAATGGTTGCTATTCCTCGGAATGAAGGAATTAGAATCAGTTGGCTTACTATAGTTCTTAGTACATATTTTCTCCTCTATACATACATATATATATATATATATACACATGTTGGCGTAGCAGGGGGCGAATCTGGTCCCCATGGCCGTTCCTTTGAGCTGCAGAAAAAAAATCTCCAGAGTACCAAAAATAGTTGTTACTTAATATAAATAGTATTCCCTCCAGAATAAATTCCTTCAAACCTCTTTCCTCTTTGGTACTCTGGAGATTTTTTTCTGCAGCTCAAAGGAACGGCCATGGGGACCAGATTCGCCCCCTGCTACGCCAACATGTTTATGGGGTGGTGGGAGGAACATCAGGTAAAGAAGCACCCCATGGCGGGGGGCGAATCTGGTCTCATGGTACCGTTTTATAGATGATATTTTTTTTGTCTGGAAGGGTGATATACCTTCCTTGGTAGAATTCTGTAACCAATTAAATGATAACCCCTATAATATTCATTTAACATTTGAAACCAGTCAACAGGAGATACATTTTTTGGATTTACATTATATATATATAATATATATATATATATATATATATATATATATATATATATATATATATATATATATATATATATATATATATATATATATATATATATATGAGAAAATATGTACTAAGAACTATAGTAAGCCAACTGATTCTAATTCCTTCATTCCGAGGAATAGCAACCATTACTTCAAGTGGCTAGAAAACATTCCCATAGGCCAACTTCAAAGAATGAGACGTAACTGCTCTAAAGTAGAAGTATATAAACAACAAGCTTTAAATTTAAAAAAACAATTTGTGGGGAAAGGATATGATGATAATCAATTAGATCAGGTGATTGAAAAAGTTCAAAAAATAGAAAGAAATGAACTTCTCATACCCAAATCAGATCAGGGTTCAAATAAGAAGACTATCCAAGAGAAAGTGGGTATACCATTCATCACGAAATTTAATCCTTATCATAGACCGGTTGAAAAAATAATTAAAAAACACTGGTCCATTCTGAGGAAGGATGGGGATCTAGGAGAGTTCATAAAGGAACGACCGGGTTTTATATACAGGAAAGCACCAACATTAAAAGATATGTTGGTGAAAAGTGTAACCTCCAAACCCCAAAAAACATTGAATAAATCTAAAGGCTTTTTTAGGTGTGGCTCATGTATAGTATGCAGGAGTATAAAATCGGATGTTACTAAACGAACGGAAGTTATATCTAATACCACTGGTATAACCTATGAGATTGAAGATTTTATTACTTGTAATGCCAATAATTGTATCTATGTGGTAGAGTATGTGTAAAAAACAATACATAGGTAGAACTAGTCGAAAACTTAGAGAACGTTGGGCAGAACACATAAGGAATATTAGGAAAGAGTATGAGTTGCATTCCCTATCATTACACTGTAAAAAAGATCATGAGTCTGATATTTAATCAATTCAATATTTCTGTGGCCTTAAGAAAGTTTGGGGGGATTGGAGGAAAAAAGAATCAAAAGGAGAATTAGCCAAGATGGAAATGAAGTACATTTATTTCATGGATACTCTTATACCGAGAGGTTTAAACTCGGATTTTGAAGTTAAATGGTTCCTATGAAGTTATCTTAGAATAGGGAAAGTGTATTAAGGTCCCTATATATGAAGTGTTGGTGTGGATAATTAGACTAACCTAAGATTATCCCTTTAAGAATTTATATTCTTTCACTTTAAGATTGTATAAATATGTGGGGACACATACATTTAAGATCCCTTAATATTAAACATTCAAGTGGAAAAGTTATCATGGTACCTCTTTAAACCCCTATAAATGAGGAAATATGTACGGGAATTTTTTGGGAACATATTGTAGAACTTTCTGTTATTAGATTTATACTTACCCTCGTTGGTACGTTGTGGTTGATGTGGAATATTCCCCTAAGGGTTTTATTAGTTAGCTATAGGACTAACTCTAGTATTCTTTTTATCTGTTTAGAGAATCCGCCACACATTTAGGTCACCATGGTAACCGTACGTTATGTGATTTAATGCTGAAAGGAAAAGAAAAGATTTTATGTTTGTTTTACTGTTTTTTTATTTGAAATGTTTTATTTGAATCATTTTATAATTCTCAGGATGCTTTGAAAGATATGTTAATTACGTTTTATTACTATATACCGGAATTTCGGATCCGTTGTCACGGTAACTATATGTTAATTTGGATCAATATGATTGGGCGGAAGCGCTTTAAAAAGGTCCAATGTTTGTATTGTCACTATACTGCCTTGATAAAGATTGTTTGCAATTGAAACGCGTCGGAAAAGGAAGTGACTGAGGGACCAATCACGGGTCGCCGAAGTTGTAAGGAATCTGTGCCCGAGTTTTGTGGAGCGTGCAGGAGTAACCAGCCGGCTACCTGAACTGCGGGGAAGGATAGAAAGGTTTCTCTACACGCTTTATACCAACCCACACAGGGTAAGAGTCCAGCTTTATCGGGACCATCAGTGATTGCCGTTTACGATTCTGTGTTGGTTTTAGAGGTTTTATGTGGTGTATATTAAAAGTTTTCTAATTGAGATAACGCACCATGTGGAGCACCATTTGTTTCTCTTTTTCTTCTTGAGAATATACTGCAAGATTAATGTGAAGTCCTAGACGGATCTCCACGTGTGGTTTACAAATATTATTGGGATTAGAGATATACTCCATGTAAGTGCGTTTTTTTGGTGTGGAATCAAATATTACACATTGTGGTGACCTATACAGATATACCACACAGGTGGTGGATGATTATTGATCGTGAAAAGGTCCTTATATTTGTTCATCTGATAAACGATAACACAATCTTTTTAGTTTATTTTTATATATGTGAACATCGATGGATATTTTAAACTTTGGATCCATGTGACTATTATATTGACTTTCCATCCTGAGAATATAAATATTGAAGATTTTTTCCGGGACAGTGCATATTGAAACGTGGAACTGTAGGAATGCTATACCTCCACTGAAGTGTCATACAGTGACCTGGACTTCTATTACTGATTAGAGTATAAGCGCCAAATCTGTTACCTTAAAATTTGATATAAGATCCCATGGTGCTGTAGGTGGAACATAAGGAGGCTGAATATGTAAGACCCCCTGAAGAAAGGTCTTGATATCTGGCAAATCAGCTAATTTCAGGTGAAAAAAGACTGAAAGTGCCGATACCTGAACCTTTAGGGAACCCAAACGAAGCCCTGCTTCCAGACCATCCTGAAGAAAAGCCAATAAGCGAGGGAGACGAAAGGATGATGTGTGACATGTGCTATTTTCACACCATCTGATATAAGCTTTCCAGATTCGGTGATAGATGCGAGCCGAAACTGGCTTTCGAGCTCTCATCATAGTGTTCACTACACTGGATGAAAAACCCCTAGCCCTCCAGAGGCTGGCTTCAACAGCCATGCCGTTAAACTGAGCGGAGGTAAATTCTGGTGACGAAAAGGACCTTGTAGAAGAAGATCGTCTCGTGTTGGAAGACTATATTCTTGGCCCACCGCCATGGATATCATGTCTGCGTACCACACTCGACGCGGCCACGAGGGAGCTATTAGAATCACCGGCCGGCCGCCTTGCCTCACTCGACTGAGTACTCTGGGAAGCATGGGAATCGTGGGAAATCGATAACCCAGCCTGAATTCCCATAACATGGACATCACGTCCACCGCTATTGCCAAGGGATCTCTTGCCCTTGCGCAAAACCTGGGAACTTTCCTGTTTTGGCTGGAGGCCATGAGATCTATATCCGGAAGACCCCACCTCTGAACTAGAGACTGAAATACTTCCGGGTGGAGCGACCACTCCCCTGGCATCATCGCATTGCGACTGAGGTAATCTGCCTACCAATTTTTTATTCCTGGAATAAACATCTCTGATATTGCTGGAATGTACTGTTCTGCCCAAAGGAATATCTGAGCTGCAACCTGCATTGCGACTGCACTCCTGGTTCCTCCTGGTCTGTTGACATATGCCACGGCCGTGGCATTGTCGGATTGAACTCTGACTGGGTGGCCCTGAAGGAGAGTCTGGGCCCCCCCGAAGAGCTAAAAGAATTGCCTTCAATTCCAACGTGTTGATTGATAGGGATAATTCCTGTTGTGACCAGAGCCCTTGGAGCCTGAGGTGCAGAACTACCGCCCCCCAACCTCTCAGGCTGGCATCTGTTGTGGCGATGATCCATGACCAAGGAGCAAAGGATCTGCCCACCGCCAAGTGTTCTTGAATCAGCCACCACTGGAGCGATTCTCTTGCCCTCGGAGACAGAGAGATCCTCTGGAGATCCAAGTGTAGGTTGGATCCTGACCATTTAGTCAGCAGATCCCACTGAAAACATCAAGAATGAGCTCGACCGAAGGGGATGGTCTCGAAGGAGGCCACCATCTTTCCCAGCAGCCGCATGCACAACTGTATTGAGGGGCTGGGAGAAGACAAGACCTGAGTTGTAATCCTCTGTATTGAACCGATCTTCTCGGTAGGCAGGAACACCTTCTGCTGGCTGGTGTCCATGATGAGCCCTAGGAAAACCATGCGTTGACACGGAACCATCTGGGATTTCTTTAAGTTTATCAGCCATCCATGCATGGCCCTCGAGAACCGCCAGGGTGAGGGATAAGTGATGACGTAAGTCATTCTCTGAGGAAGATTTGATAAGCAGATCGTCCAAATAAGGCACAACCTGAACTCCTTGTAGGTGAAGACACGCTGCCATCACCGACATGATTTTCGTGAAAAACATTGGCGCTGTGGAGAGGCCGAAGGGGAGAGCCCGAAACTGAGAGTGGGAGGACCCCATTGTGAATCTTAGGAGACTGATGGTCGCTCCAAATGGGAACGTAGAGGTATGCGTCTTTTATGTCTATGGACGCCATAAACTGATCCTTCTCTAAACCGTTTATCACAGACCTCAGGGATTCCATCCGAAATTTGTTCACCCGTAAGTGCACATTGAGGTTCTTTAGGTTTAGGATGGGTGGAAAGGAGCCGTCCGGCTTCTTGACCAGTAACAGATTTGAATAAAATCCTTGTCCCTTCTGGTCGTCTGGGACCCTGCAGATGACTCTTTGCAAGAGAAGAGAGGCGACACAATCCTGTATCGCCTGTCTTCTTGATGGATCTCAGGGTAGTGGGGTTATGAAGAAACGATGTGGTGCTGGGCCCAGCAGGTCTATCATGTACCCCTTTGATATAATGCCCCGAATCCACGGATCTTGAGAGGACGCTGCCCAATGTTCCTGAAACAAAGACAGACGTCCCCCCACTGGCGCCCCCTCCTGCAGAATAGAGTGGTTGTCAAGACGCAGGCTTCTCCTGGGTCTTGGAGGCCTGGCGCCTAGCTGCAAACGAGGATCTTCCCCTGACAGAGGAGCCTCGAGCATTAGGTTGTCTACCCCTAAAGGATTGTCCTCTAGGCAAGGAGGTCCCCCGAAAGGGCTGACGAAAGGAGCTGACCCGAGGTTTCCGGCCCCTACTAGAGAATACCGGCAAGGAAGTGCTTTTGACACCTGTTGCCTGTGAGATCATAGTATCCAATTCCGGGCCAAACAAACTTGCTGCTGAAAAGGGAATGGTTTTAACTGACTTTTTTGATTCCGCATTTCCTTCCCAGTATTTCAGCCATAACGTTCTTCTTGCTGAAATAGATGCAGCCTGAATACAAGAGGATACAGCCACGGAGTTCTGGGCCACCTCATAAAGGTACCCCAATGCCTCTTTCAAATGCAAAGCCAGGGGAAGTAAATCAGAGTCCTGTAAGGCCTCTGCCAGTTGGTCTGCCCATGCTTCCATGGCTCTAGCAACCCAAGCTGAAGCAAATGTGGGTCTAAATGAAGAACCCGCAGCCGCAAATATAGATATCAGCTGGGATTCCACTCTGCGATCATTGGGATCCTGCAGAGTTGCTGAACCTGGGGCTGGTAATAAAGTATGTTTTGCCAAACGGGCTATTGGAATATCCACTTTTGGAATACTCTCCCAGCGAGCCACATCTTCCTCCTGCAATAGATACAGGGAAGAGAACCTTCTGGGAACAGAGAACCTTCTATCAGGCTGTTTCCAGGCTCCCTCTGCAATATCTAAGTTCTACAGAAGGTGGAAAACGGATAGTCTTCCTTTTGGCCTTCTTAAAGAGACTTCTGTCTCTAGGAGTAGGATCCTCTGGTTCTGGGAGATCCAACGCCTCTCTTACCGCTAAAACCAAATCCTCAATAAACTGGCTTTTAGTGTTTTCTTCCTGTTCCAAAGGTTGAACCTGGTCAGGATCAGAATTTATTTCGCCCTCCTCTTCTGAAAACCCCTCAGATTCTGAAAGGACCATAAGGGTATTAGAGGATCTAGGCCGCTTCCTTTTAGCAGGCGGGATGTTTGGAGATTCAAGAAACTGGTTTAGTTTACCAAACCCTTTATAAATGCTGCGGACCATGCCGGTTCTGTGGCAACAGGGGCCTGGTCCGTAAATCACTGAGGTAGGTCCTGGAATAGACGTTCCCATAGAACCTGAGGTAGCCGGGAGGCCCATAGGAGAATTAGCATTATTAACCACGGAGGCTGCCACACTAGATAGCAACTGATTTGATTGTAAAACCATCTGTGCTAAGGAGGAAACCGACTGTGTCAGGGAGGCCACCCAGGCCGGTTCCGCCGTCAGTGGGGCTGTAATATGCTGGGTTTGCGCAGAGGGGACCCCTGCTTCGCAAACAGAGCAGAGGGCCAACGGGTCTTTCTGCCCACAAGGTAGTTTAACATTACATTTTGAGCATGTTAAATATTTTGCTATAGGGCCCTTTCCTTTATCTGTCATTTTATAAAGGAAGACACACCAAACACACAGACTTAAATTGAAAATTTAGCTGTTATAGAGGAGAAGGAGAGAGGCACTGTAGAGAGAATAGAGTGAGAAACAAGTAATCAACTAATCTTGTATAAAAGTTGTACTTGTACTACATTAAAACACAATATAATATCCTGGCAGGTAGAAGAACTACAATATAACCTCTACTAGCCCACTCTGTATACAGCAAAAAAATCAATAAAATTGTGTATATAAAAGAGTCAGATACTTAGCCCATAGGCCAAACAGGGGAGAAGTTCATCAGCAGCGTTCTGGTGCCTGCTCCCTCTGGTCTGTGTCCTTTTCCCGGGCTTCTGCTTGGCGGCAGACCGGGCTAGTCCACTTCTCTCAGGAGAGTGGGGAGCTCTATATGTTTTAGCTCCCCCCTCTCTAATATGCCGTCTCTCTTTTCCTCATGTTCGGTAAAAAAATAAAAATAGTTATGTGGCAGAGTAGTGGAGACCTCCAGAGTGGAGGTCTCCGCTGCGGTTAGTACACGATGCCCCCTCCTATGTATGAGGGGGGATCTTGCTATGGCCCCCTTCATTGTTTCTTTTCTGTCCTCCGCGGATCCAAAATGGCCGCCGGCATCTGTAATCTCCGATAACTGGCGCTCTATGCCTGCAGTGGCAGCGCCGGTTATCGGGGAGGCTCCAGGAGTGACAGCGGTCCGGAGAGACCGCTTGTCACTCACAATCCAGGCACCCCATTCTTCTTCTCGCTCCTGTCCCTGTCAGTGAGAGCATCTGACAGGGTAGTGCCTGCGCTGCTGTGCTGTGAGTGTGTTCTCTATAATAGAACACACTCCAGTTCTGCCACCTGTAAAAAGAAAGAAAGAAATAAAATAAAATAAAGTAAAGTAAAAAAAAATTTAAAAAAAATATGCAGTAAGCTAAAACACTGCTCAACTCCATGAGCACCTAAAAAAAACTGAGGAGGAAGAGGCGGGGGGATTGTAGAGGGGAGGGGTCTGTCAGCAGTGCTAAAGTAAACTAGCTAGGTGCCAACTTCCGAGCTCCCCTCCACAACCCATGGTAAGCAGTGTCCCCCAGACTGGATGAAAGAGAAAATTGGGGGTGAAATTAGCCCCAAATATTAATACATAAATGATATGTATGTCGCAGATATATATTCATTCTGACATAACATAATGGGCAACTCAAACCATGAATTTTCCTTATAAAAGCACACTCCACTTCAAAAGTTAACAGGGAAATGGTGGACTTTACACTGCATTTCTGCAACCAAAAGCCAAATTAGGGGTTTGTGACCGGCTCCCTTCTGCAATAAAGTTTCCACATCCATCATGCCCCCAATTACATCATTCTGTGATGTCATACCCACTCCCCGCCTCTAGGTCCACCAAGAAGCCAATGTATTGTGAGGGGAGTATCACACGTAAATTACATGAGGGATAATGGGACAGAGACAAAGGCAACAGCAACCTTATGAATGAAAAATACTGCAGTCTATTCACTTCTACAAGTCATTCAAAATATGGACATGAACATATCAAACAATTATCTACTAAAAGTTTACATCGGAGAAAAAGAAAAATATAAAATGTGGTGTTCCGTATAAACCATTATAAAGGTCGTTGGATAAATGTGCTTTTTAATAACTCACCGGCAGAACAAAGAGCTTCCCGTTGATTTTAATGCCCAGGTCACTGGGGTAGCTATCCTCCTGAGGGCAACTAGTCTCTGTTAAACACATCCTGGTTCCAGCGGACACAAGAGTACAGAAATCAGTGAAACGATTCACATAAAAACACAATATAAAGGGTCCTATAGCAGATGAACAGAAGTGACTGTACCTCATCTGAACTTGTACGGAATAATCTTTTCTCCCTCCGGGCATATAATCCCTGTGGATGTAAAGGACAATGGATGGTGATGTTACAAAACATGCTCTTCTCATACTTGGCATATACTGTAGTCTACTTTCTCTATAAAATGCACCGATGGTCGTCGCTGCACACAGTGCAGTCTGATCTGTCCCAGCGCTGCAAGAATGCAGCCCTATCAGTCACTAGTGTTCTCACCAAGAGACTGTGCTTCTAAAACAGAATCTGTGCCTCAGTGATGTCACTGGTTCCTAGTGAATGGATACTGGTCCAGCTCAGGTAATAGCGGCGTCCACTGTACGTAGGTGACAAGTACACTTTTACAGAAATATTCTGCAAATGTTATTTAAGTTCTCTACATAACTGCAGATTATGGGCCTGAGACATCAAGGAACGCAATTTGCATTTTAAAAAAACGGGCGGAAATTGCATATACTCTCTATGACTAAATGAGTTTGATGTCACCTTAACCAGCCTGTCCCTCGTTTCTCACAAAATGTGAAGTATAACCATGTACTTTTTATAGCCCTGTTCATTTTCAACAGCTCACCAGAGTGCAAATGCAGTGTCTAATTACATGTGGATAAGGGGACATTATAGCCATCTGGGGGACAATGCTGCCATGAGGTTGTATAAGGGGTGGTGGAGTTGGCACTTGTTAACTTGTTAAATGTATTATGTTGACAGAGCTCTCCCCTCTGCAACCCTGTTGTAGCCTCTCAGTTTAATTATAAAGCCCCAAATAAGGGGAGTCAAACAACCAGAAACCAAACAGCAGAAGGGAACGAACGCAGTGTCCCCCAGATGAAATCAGAGAAACGGATTTATCTTAAGTATGACAATCTTCTTTCATCCGATCTGGGGGACACTGCTACCATGGGGACATTCTAAGGTAGCGCGCCTAAGGGAGGGACTGTTTTTAAAGACCGGCACACAGAGCATTACGACCAAAACTGGCGTCTGCAGGCGCAAAAACATTGAATTGCTAACATTTGGTGAAAGTATGGACTCTGCATTTACACCTGACCTGTAAGATGGTCCAAGTGATACTCTAAAAATCACATACCCGAGAGATGCCCAGAACTTGAAACTGACGAATGTACGTGCACTTGACCTCTGCATGCCCTTACTGAACATTGTCTACATGCATCCGCTGCTTCCCTCCCTTGTTCCACACGACAAATCGTAGGATGTCAGGAGTGTCATTTGTGTTCACTGGTGAATAATCTGTTTGATCATCACGTAATGTGATTTGTGGTATTTCCCACAGACAGCAAAACAATGTCACAGAGTAGACAAATCACTGTTAACATTTATAAAATATCTGATGGATCGGACCATAAAACATCTTTCACAGATAGGAATCGCTTTTTACTTAAGACCAATGACAAAACGATTGGTACAAGCAATTTGTCTTTCTGCTCACCCTGCTGTGAAAAATGGAGAAACCCAGGGAAAATATGTAGGGGATGTTTCTTAGACTGTTATGCAGCTTTAAAAATATTTAACTTAACTTCTGTCCTTTAATGACAATTTACTATAAAGTATAATCTTCACACACTCTAGGCGTTTTATTTTTCTTTAAATCACAGTAACTATAAAATTCCCTCACATAGATACGCATAGACTGGGCCAATCTGCTGCATAGAAAGAACAGCACAATAGGTTGCGCCTGCCGAAACAGCAAAAATGAGCGGGATTGTCAATGCGTTTACCTGGAGATGCAGATCTCTCGCACTTGCTGTGGAGTCAATGCAAAGATAAAGTATCTCTCTTGAACCATATTACCAGTCTTCTGAGCTGAAATCAAACAAGCAAACGATCAACATAACATAGTCCTTCTCTTCTGTACAGGGCAGAAAATTAAATTGAAATACAAACTTCAGGAGTTCATGGAGGAGTAAGCCTCCGCCACCAACTCGTTTGGATCGCACAGTACAAACTTACCATTCATATCTACCAACTCATAATTGAAATCGGACTGAGCCCCGAATTGATTGGAAGTTCTAGCTCATGTGATCTACTGAGCGCCGATTGGTTAGCGGTGATCATGTGACCGCCTCCCTTTCTATATAAACATCGTCTACACTGGTCAGTGTTACATGTGCCTCCGATGAAAAAGCTATACACGAGAAACGCGTCAGCAGATCCTACACGATTGGCGGAAGTTGTTTTTTTTTTTTTATCATCCAAGCAACAAAGAGGATGTTATATTGACATCATCACAGAGACTGGCTGTAGGTCCTTCCTATACTTAAGAGCTGAAGGAACAGATAAGTATCTATTCTGCATCTGTATGTTTGCTGCGACTGGTTCCTACTAGTACTCTGAGGACTGTCTGCTCCTGGGGCTATTTGTTTCCAGCATTAGTGCATTATTTTTCAAGCCAAGGAAAGGACTATTTAATTCAGCATTTGCATCTGTGGTGATTATAATACTATCCTACCTCTGGAAGTTGCTCAAGAGAAACAATTAATGTGCAATGTGGATTAATATACCGGGACTATCCAATTGTACATAATATATCAAAAAGGATTCCTGTTTATTATTGTCTGCACATTACTGTTTTTATTAGGAATGTGCAGTTTGTATGAAATATTACAATAAATTATTATACAATTTCTCTAAGCTTTGTGCTCCTCTCCCTGTTTAACCTTTCTATCACAGCCAGCAGTAACTTTTTCAGCAATTTGTGCTACAGTAGCTCTTCTGTGGGATTGGACCAGACAGCTAACCTTCCCTACCCACACGCATCATTGAGCCTTGCGTACCGATGACCCTGTCGCTGGTTCACCGGTTGTCCTTCCTTGGAGCACTTTTGGTAGGTATTAACCACTGCATACCAGGAACACCCCACAAGACCTGTCGTTTTGGAGATACTCAGACCCAGTCATCTAGCCCTCAATCTGGCCCTTGTCACAGTCGCTCAGATCGTTACACTTGCCCATTTTTCCTGCTTCCAACACAACAACTTCAAGAACTGACTGTTCACTTGCTGCCTATTATATCCGACCCCATGACAGGTGCCACAGTAATGAAATAATCAATGTTATTCAATTTGCTTATTAGTGTTTTTAATGTTGTGGCTGATCAGTGTATATCTATCAGCAGCATAGCACTTTACAATTGGAAACAAACATAGTAGTAAAACAAGACTGAGTATTGACAAAAAACATAATCGGTCCCTGCTCGCAAACGTAAAATCTATAGCATACAACCCAATCATCCTGATCGATGGGAAATAAGGGAGGTATTATCTGTTCACTGCTGAAAGGGTGCTGTGCAGGGGAGGACAGAGCAAGGCAGTGTAACACTTCAAAATCATTAAGTGGGACTATGCCCCAATCGTGCCGTGGCCATGCCCACCGTCTCGATGCAGCCTACCCAAATGTTGGGAGGTATGCTATAGTAGTAACATTATATTAAGTATGGAACTACTTAATAGCATGGTGGCCTAGTGGTTAGCACTTCTGCCTTACAGCACTGGGGTCATGCGTTCAATTCCTGTCCATGGACTTATCTGTGTGGAGTTTGTATGTTCTCCCCGTGTTTGCGTGGGTTTCCTCCGGGTGCTCCGGTTTCCTCCCACACTCCAAAAACATACTGGTAGGTTAATTGGCTGATAACAAATTCACCCTAGTCTGT
>JAVHZZ010000001.1:18117720-18177720 GCA_036250195.1 Mixophyes australis | reverse complement strand
CAGTGCCCAAAGATTACTTACCTAGGGTCCAGCATTTGGTCTAACAGGTGGGCACCCCGACACCCTACGCTTGCCTTTAGCAGCATGTGGGGGAACACGAAAGCTTCTATGGTGGACCCCAGTAAGTAACCTTTTGATACTGGCTTTGATTTAGAATATCTGACCCAAAACTGAATGTTTATCGTTAGCTGGAATTATCCTTTAAGGCTGGTGCCACAAGGGCATTTCTGAAAGAAAATATAATATGGTGTCCTGAATGTCCCGAGAGAAGTCTTTTGGTTGCTAGGATGCCACGTGTACCCTTCAGAACATTCCATAGGCCAAAGTCACTCAGGCATTCTACAACTACACTGTTTTTTAGAAAAGTGTGATAAGTAAACCGCGTTCCCCAAAGAATCTTAAGTAACGCTACACAAGCTTCTCTATGTCATCGTAACACTACACTAAGGGGGGGGATTGAAATCCCCCCCCCCAGAATACCTCAGTGGAAAACCTATTACCGTTAATATGGTCCTTTTAACCCTGCTTTCTGCTCACGGCTCCGAGCAAAAACCCGTCATTGAAATTACTGTATTAACGGTAATTATGCGCTCTATTACCGTAATATCTATAATATCTGTCGTTTGCATGTGACAGAGAAACAGCATTTCCAGTAAATGACATTTTTCACTAGAAAAAAATCTATTTTCCTGGCTAGTAAGTAAGAGCCCCCACCTGCACAAAAAAAAAAAAAAAGTAAAAAAAAAAAGTGACATTTTAAACAGTGCACGCACGTCTGTCATTTGACTACACAGCACAGGAAAGCAAATTATATCTTGCAGAATTTGTGTTCATAAAGATTAATCTAACCTAAAACCTAGCAAAGCTCTGAAGCACTTTGTGGAGCTTTTTAATTTTACCCAAAGTTGTGCAGTCTTCAAAAATAGTCTTCTCTGACTGTACAAGCACCTAAAAATTTAACTTTTAAATGCTCTGCAACATACCATGAAAGGTCACGCCAAAGATAATGAAACTCCTGTTATAGATATATGCCAAGAAAAACTGGCAAGGCTGGTGGAGGAGGAGGACTGGAGGGAGAGGGGCAGGAGGGCATTCATTATAACAAGGTTCAGCTTTCTTTGGTGATGCAATTATTGTACTAAACAGACACCTTTATTATGGTTGTGAGGCTATTTAGTGGGTCTCACTAATCCATGCCAACTCATTTACCTTCATGGATTGACGAAAGGAAATATGTAAAGCTGGTTATTTCCTATATTCACCGTCCTGGATAAAGAACTGGTCTTTGAAAAAAAACCAAAAACCTGTAGCATCAATCATTAATTCAGCACAAGTTATTGCAATTGGAATATAAATGGATAAAAACTTGAGAAAACTAGCTCACTGGTCGTGGATATTTTGGAAGGTCTGTCCCTCTCTATTAGCCAATTAATTAAAAAAAAAAAAAAGTCTACACGCAATAAATAGTAAGACATCTCCTCCGCTGGGGGCTGGGTATTTCTAAAACTGCAGGGTACTGATGGGAAACTTACATTATGGTCACCTTTAAATACCACTGGGTAGAACAAGAATAATTCAAATACAGCATCACATCACATATCTTATTGCTGTGAACAGAACCTTTGTACTCCCACATTCTAGAGCAGCACAAATGAGGAACTGAACAAGTTCTGTTGCTGAAAAACATTTTGCTCCATAACAGTGTTTGCGATAAGTGTGAAAGTGGCTGTCAGACAAGCTACACAATATCCTTAGATAGGTAACTTGAATCTAAATATTTCCAGCTAGAGTCTAACTTTCCAGGGGTACAACCTCTTTATTCTCAACAACACCACCCAGATTTTCACTACTTTAATCACAAGCTCCTATAGGATTATGCCTGAAAACCACCGTCACCCTGTGCCACACTACCTCTACCATTCCCTTTCAGTGTCCTACAAGATACACCTACAGCACCCTTTACCTGCTCTATGTTATTCCTACAGCAGAGGTGCCCAAAACTCAGTCCACAAGAGCCACCAGCAAGACATGTTTTCAGGATTTCTGTCTGTAGGAACAGGTGGCATAAATACTGACCCAGCCAAATAGATTAACTCATCTGTGCGTGATTAAATAAATCCTGAATCATGGAACTGTTAGTAGCTCTTGAGGACTGAGTTTTGGGCACCTCTGCCCTACATGTATATTCCCCTACTCCCCTTACAGGTTCTTACCCCTTACTCTGGGGCCACAGGATACCCCCTAAAGGTTCCTACCCCTACTCTGGGCAACAAGATACCCCCTCCTACAGGTTGCTACCCCTACTCTGGGTAACAAGTTACCCCCTACAGGTTGCTGATCCTAATCTGGGGCCACAGGATACCCCCTACTAGTTCCTACCCCTACTCTGGGGCCACAAGATATCCCCCTACAGGTTCCTACCCCTACTCTGGGACCACAGGATACCCCCTATAGTTTTCCTACCCCTACTCTGGGGCCACAGGATACCACCTATAGATTTCCTACCCCTACTCTGGGGCCACAGGATACTCCTCTACAGGTTCCTACCCCTACTCTGGGGCCACAGGATACCCCTATAGTTTTCATACCCCTACTCTGGGGCCACAGGATACCCCCTATAGTTTTCCTACCCCTACTCTGGGGCCACAGGATACCCCCTACAGGTTCCTACCCATACTCTGGGGCCACAGGATACCCCCTACAGTTTCCTACCCCTACTCTGGGGCCACAGGATACCCCCTACAGGTTCCTACCCCTACTCTGGGGCCACAGGATACCCACTACAGTTTCCTACCCCTACTCTGGGGCCACATGATACCCCCTACAGATTCCTACCCCTACTCTGGGCCCACAGGATACCCCCTACAGGTTCCTACCCCTACTCTGGGGCCACAGGATACCCCCTATAGTTTTCCTACACCTACTCTGGGGCCACAGGATACCCCCTATAGATTTCTTACCCCTACTCTGGGGCCACAGGATACCCCCAATAGTTTCCTACCCCTACTCTGGGGCCACAGGATACCCCCTACAGGTTCCTACTCTGGGGCCACAGGATACCCCCTACAGGTTCCTACTCTGGGGACACAGGATACCCCCTACAGGCTCCTACTCTGGGGCCACAGGATACCCCCTACAGGCTCCTACTCTGGGGCCACAGGATACCCCCTACAGGCTCCTACTCTGGGGCCACAGGATACCCCCTACAGGCTCCTACTCTGGGGCCACAGGATACCCCCTACAGGCTCCTACTCTGGGGCCACTGGATACCCCCTACAGGCTCCTACTCTGGGGCCACAGGATACCCCCTACAGGCTCCTACTCTGGGGCCACAGGATACCCCCTACAGGTCCCTACTCTGGGGACACAGGATACCCCCTACAGGTTCCTACCCCTACTCTGGGGACACAGGATACCCCCTATAGGTTCCTACCCCTACTCTGGGGACACAGGATACCCCCTACAGGTTCCTACCCCTACTCTGGGGACACAGGATACCCCCTACAGGTTCCTACTCTGGGGCCACAGGATACCCCCTACAGGCTCCTACTCTGGGGCCACAGGATACCCCCTACAGGCTCCTACTCTGGGGCCACAGGATACCCCCTACAGGCTCCTACTCTGGGGCCACAGGATACCCCCTACAGGTTCCTACCCCTACTCTGGGGACACAGGATACCCCCTACAGGTTCCTACCCCTACTCTGGGGACACAGGATACCCCCTACAGGTTCCTACCCCTATTCTGGGGACACAGGATACCCCCTACAGGTTCCTACCCCTACTCTGGGGACACAGGATACCCCCTAGAGTTTCCTACCCCTACTCTGGGGACACAGGATACCCCCTAGAGTTTCCTACCCCTACTCTGGGGACACAGGATACCCCCTACAGGTTCCTACCCCTACTCTGGGGACACAGGATACCCCCTACAGGTTCCTACTCTGGGGACACAGGATACCCCCTACAGGTTCCTACCCCTACTCTGGGGACACAGGATACCCCCTACAGGTTCCTACCCCTACTCTGGGGACACAGGATACCCCCTACAGGTTCCTACCCCTACTCTGGGGACACAGGATACCCCCTACAGGTTCCTACCCCTACTCTGGGGACACAGGATACCCCCTACAGGTTCCTACCCCTACTCTGGGGACACAGGATACCCCCTACAGGTTCCTACCCCTACTCTGGGGACACAGGATACCCCCTACAGGTTCCTATCCCTACTCTGGAGCCACAGGATACCCCCTACAGGTTCCTACTCTGGGGCCACAGGATACCCCCTACAGGTTCCTACTCTGGGGCCACAGGATACCCCCTACAGGTTCCTACTCTGGGGCCACAGGATACCCCCTACAGGCTCCTACTCTGGGGCCACAGGATACCCCCTACAGGCTCCTACTCTGGGGCCACAGGATACCCCCTACAGGCTCCTACTCTGGGGCCACAGGATACCCCCTACAGGCTCCTACTCTGGGGCCACAGGATACCCCCTACAGGCTCCTACTCTGGGGCCACTGGATACCCCCTACAGGCTCCTACTCTGGGGCCACAGGATACCCCCTACAGGTTCCTACTCTGGGGACACAGGATACCCCCTACAGGTTCCTACCCCTACTCTGGGGACACAGGATACCCCCTACAGGTTCCTACCCCTACTCTGGGGCCACAGGATACCCCCTACAGGCTCCTACTCTGGGGCCACAGGATACCCCCTACAGGTTCCTACCCCTACTCTGGGGACACAGGATACCCCCTACAGGTTCTTACCCCTATTCTGGGGACACAGGATACCCCCTACAGGTTCCTACCCCTACTCTGGGGACACAGGATACCCCCTACAGGTTCCTACCCCTACTCTGGGGACACAGGATACCCCCTACAGGTTCCTACCCCTACTCTGGGGACACAGGATACCCCCTACAAGTTCCTACCCCTACTCTGGGGACACAGGATACCCCCTACAGGTTCCTACCCCTACTCTGGGGACACAGGATACCCCCTACAGATTCCTACCCCTACTCTGGGGACACAGGATACCCCCTACAGGTTCCTACCCCTACTCTGGGGACACAGGATACCCCCTACAGGTTCCTACCCCTACTCTGGGGACACAGGATACCCCCTACAGGTTCCTACCCCTACTCTGGGGACACAGGATACCCCCTACAGGTTCCTAACCCTACTCTGGGGACACAGGATACCCCCTACAGGTTCCTACCCCTACTCTGGGGCCACAGGATACCCCCTACAGGTTCCTACCCCTACTCTGGAGCCACAGGATACCCCCTACAGGTTCCTACTCTGGGGCCACAGGATACCCCCTACAGGTTCCTACTCTGGGGCCACAGGATACCCCCTACATGTTCCTACCCCTACTCTGGAGCCACAGGATACCCCCTACAGGTTCCTACTCTGGGGCCACAGGATACCCCCTACAGGTTCCTACTCTGGGGCCACAGGATACCCCCTACATGTTCCTACTCTGGGGCCACAGGATACCCCCTACATACAATCACAGACTCTGACCCCCCTCCTGTCACTGGGGTATTTCAGACACTGAAGGGTTAAACGTCCCCCCATAACTGCCCGTGTGAGTGCGGGGACCGCACCATGGGAGAGCGCCCGTCACCGACACCCGGCTGCCCCGCTCTCACCCGCAGCTGCTCGGGATCCGCCATTTTCTCCCGGCGCTCTCCTGAGCCGGGCGGGAGTCACGTGACGGGGATCGGGGTTAGTGCGGGGGGCGGGGCGGCGGTTTTCGCGCGCACAGCGCGTGACCCAGACACTTCCCGCCCCCAACATAAGGCAGCGCGAGCACGTGAACGGCCGATCAGATCGATCTGTCAGTGACCGATGTGGTTGTAGCGGGAAGGGGACGCCATCCTTATTCAGTCACATGGGAAATGGGATCACAGCTGTGTCCTGGCTGCCCAGGGACAGTCCCAGGGGTAAGAGGGTTGTCCCAATTTTTCAATATTAACCAACTGCATAATAAAATGACATGTTGTCACCCTCATAGATGTGATTCTATAATCTTATCTTATAATTTAATGTTATTTTCTGCTCTATTTATTGACTATAATGCAAATCACAAGTTATAACTGTGAGACCCCCTATGGGTGGATGTACCACCTCCCCAATATCCCATTTTAGGGACTGTCCGGAGGTCCTAGCGACCGGGACAATGGTGGGAGGTCTGTCCCGCTCACTGGTGAACGGGAGCTGGGAGTGATGGAGATGTCTCCTGGGGAGGGGTCATAGGCAAACCGAGGGGGGGGGTTACCTAGTGCCTGGAAACCCCCCTCCATGCCTGGGGCACTGTATAATTGAGTTGGCTAAACCCTGCCCCCGCTTCACACGGCTCTGCGTGATAAGGGAGAGCTGCGTGCACCTAACAGTAGTGCACGCAGCATTGTCCATGTATATTATGGGCAGGGCGGATTAACCAGAGGTCTAACTGGGCTACAGCCCAGGGGCCTCAGGCATCCAGGGGGCCCTTGACAGAGCTCAGCATAATTATTGAACAGGGGGGGGGCGGCCCGATCAATGCTGAGCTCTGTCACTGCAGTCCTCCTCCGGTGCTCAGTAATCTCCTTACTGGGGAGATCTCACGAGAGTGTCACGAGATCTCCTCAGTAAGCAGCTTACAGCGCGCCGCGGAAGGAGGACTGCAGTGTCAGGAGAAGGTAAGCGTTTGGGGGACGGGCGGTTGGCTAACAGGGGGGCCAGGCTGCTAACGGGGGGGCCTCAGGGGGGAATGGGGGCACCCTTAGCCCAGTGGCCTCCATTCAGTTAATCCGGCTCTGATTATGGGGATAGGAAGAGTTGGAGAGCAGCCAAGTACTGTCTAATATTATAGCCACGCCCCCATGCATGCTGGTCACGCCCACTAGCGGCGTGGTGTGGAAACCCCCCTCTACAAATCCTGCGTTTGCCCCTGGGGGTGATAGGGTGGCATAGTGCGACGCAGTTGTGCCCCCCTTTTCTGGGGTGACCTGAACATGTCCCATATTTAATTTTATGATTTACCTGTGTGACCCCCCTAAAAAAAAATTAAGAACAGAAATGGCGCTAATGATAAACCCAAACTAATATTATATCACAAACATGAACGAACAAATAATATATACAATCTTCTTTTCCCCTTTCTACCTAAAATGTGGCGTACTAAAAAAAATTGTTTTAATAGTACTTAGGGGGGAATTCAATTAGGTTTCCAGTCCACAGTAGCGCACGTTACCGTGAAAAGTGCGCAGTATTGACGGTAATACGGTACCGCAATAATGCAGATTTTCCTTTGCAACCCTATGGGCTGCGCGCTAAAATCCACGTTATTGCGGTACAGTGGATTGCCTTTGCGGCCCGTTCCGGTGCGTTACTGCAGACAGCAAACCTAATTGAATACCCCCTTAGTGTCCATAAAATCCCTGTTGTTTCATTGCTGCACTTCCAAGTTTCAATGTCAGGATCCCAAAACAGATGATTAAGAATTGCATGAAAAAAATCCAAAACACAACATAGTGTGAATCCGTTTCAGGAAAGTGTTTCAGATAGATTTAGTGAATCAGTATAATGTGGGTACAATTTCCATGTACAATTACAAGACATCCTTCCAAAACTCCTGTGTGTCCTAAGTGGAATATTCTTTTCTTCTTTGTCAATGTTTTATTCTTCTTAATATTTATTATTTGCCTCCAAATGAAAAAAAAAAATAGCACTCATAGTGCATTAACTTTTATTAAAATACATAAATTATTACAAATTGGGACAGTCTCCCAAAACAATTACCATTTAAAACACTGCAACACGTATGGGGTTGGACTCTAACCCCCAGCAGAATGGCATATGCGTTAAGCAACAAAAACTCCTTTGATATTATTTGGGGTTGCCGGTACTTTTGCCTCACGAACACTCTCAGCCCTGTGCTATTCCCAGCAGCCGACGCGTTTCGATTAAAAAATCTTCATTGAGGCAAATGTTTCCTGTGGGACCAGGGAAAAAAACCTTCCTTCAAGCCAATACTTCTACCTCACCTTCCAGGATAAAGCCTTATATTCGGGTCTAAGTGCTAGAACCCTTCCTATTCCCGGACCCTTCCTATATGCAGCAAATAGTCGAATAAAAAAAGTGCAACAATAGATTCTAGTTTATAGGAACCGTGGGAACAGTTGTCCGTACAGTTACCTGCACTCTAATTTAACACAAAAAAATTATAGAAACTGCAGCGCTCAACCTCAGGACCTGTAGTATATTACTTTATCTATAGACTTTATATAAATGGCTACTGCGTGCATATTATATATATACAACTCTCAGATAATCTGAACACATATAGTTATGTATTATATATTTGTATATTCAAAAACTGTTATGTTTGACAGTATGAACAATGGCAGTTCTGAATTCAATGACTCGGTAGATGTAAATAATGTCACGTCCTCGGTTTTTCTGCAGAAAATTTCAGTACTTTTGTCCCAATCCTGTGTTATTTTAATAGGTGGTCTTGTGTAACTGATGTGTTACCAATTTACTCCCAAAGTCAATCCGCCGGCTGCCAAGGGGAAATAAATGGAAAATACTGTTGTATAAAAGAATCGTTGTAAAATTTATATAATTTAATCAAACAAAAAGTTAAAAGCTCTTACACCATGTAAATAAAGAGATGTGTTCCTTGGTAAGGCTTTACAATGATGCCTCGCTGTGGACTCCTAATCCCCATTCATTCTCCTTAATTGTCAGGTGGTTAAAGACATTATTTTGATTCAGTCAATTGCAATTGTTTGAGGACTCTAAGGGATATATTTACTAAACTGCGGGTTTGAAAAAGTGTGGCTGTTGCCTATAGCAACCAATCAGATTCTAGCTGTCATCTTGTAGAATGCATTAAATAAATGACAACTAGAATCTGATTGGTTGCTATAGGCAACATCCCCACTTTTTTAAACCCGCAGTTTAGTAAATCTAGCCCTAAATGAGACTGACTCCCAATGAACATCAGTCTATCTTCAGTTATATATTAGGTGGAATCCAAATGCTGTTAACCTCAACGCGTTTCGTTCCCACACAGGACTTTTTCAAGTGGGTTGCAATCATAGGCAAACCAAGGGGGGTTTCCTAGTACCTGGAAACCCCCATCTCTCAGCCTGGGGTACTGTATGCTTGAGGTGGCTGGACCCTGCCCCGGGACCAGCCACTTTGCAGTTTGTGTGCAGATCGTTTCTGTCTGCACTGTTCACAGCAATCTCTCCCGACAAGTATTGAAAGCAGAAAAAAAGGGTTTATTCTACCGCACCAACTGTAGGATTCGGTCCCAGTGTTAATACATATATATTGATGATAATAATAAATCATTAGACATATTGCGCTGGGGTGCTACCTAGAAACATGATCGTATCATATTAGGCAGAAAAAGACAGAAGTTTCTTTTAATTAGGTGCACTCAATCCTCTGGTATTCTCAATTAAATTGAACAAGTATTAGTACCCACTTAAAACATAACTTTTATTGACTTGTATATAAAAAGCGAAATATAGGGTAAAATTGTGCTCATAGATAAAAAACGTGATTAAAATGATCTGGATGCACGTCGAAATTATACCTATATGGTTTTATTTTATAGACCATATGGTATGGAGGTTTAAATTGGACAAACCTGCAGATATAAACAAGGAGTGATTATATAGATGCCCTTCAGTCCCATGGATCTATTATAGCGAATCCATGCTGACTGTTGGTATAGGCTTTAAGTTGTCTGTTAGTCACTTAACTCCTTAAATAATTACAACATGCTGCAGAAAATTCACACCACTTACATACTCCTATATAGTTTGGAGTTCTATTGTCTCTCACACAATTCGTATCCTGTATATCTAGCCTGAAATAGCGGCACTCTGCAATCCTAGATACAACGATTTATAGGGCGTGAATTGTTATCTGTCCTCCAGTCCCATAGATCTATTATAACAAATCCATGAAATCTGTTGGAATTAGCTTCAGGTGGTCTAATAGCCACTTGACTCTTATGATATTTATAACATGCTGCAGAAAATTCACACCATTACCATACTCCTATATAATTTGTAGTTCAATTGTCTCTCACACTATTCGTATCCTATGTATCTAGCCTGAAATAACGGCACTCTGCTATCTTGGATACTACGATTTATGGGGTGTGAATTGCTATCTGCCTAATGGTCCCCTTCTAACTCTGGGTATATAGGGGTATAAACTGCATTTGCCAATTCTTCCAAGTGTTAGTTATATCTTGTGCATCCAGCTGTAACGCCGACGCGCGTTTCGCTGTATTGCTTAATCAAGGCAAGTAGACAGGATACATTGACACTTCTTATATAGTGTCAGTTCCGTATGAACTGGCTTACGTCACTGCAATAACATCTATTTACTATTGGATGTTCATCTTAAGTGGCAGTGATATCTTCCAATGGGGGAGTATTATAGCTCCTCCCGTCGATTCTCATTGGTAAGTTATCGGTCCGGGTCTGAATGGCAATGAATGAAACTTTTTAACCCAAATGTTATATCGTATTTCGTCTCGACTAAGATAGTAAACATGGTTTTAGATATTACATTTCCCCACTTTCCACTGGGCTTGATCAATCACAATGCTATTCGGTGGTGATTTAATCCCTTATATCTCCGCCCATTGCTTTCTTATTGGTCCGATATCGGACCAAGCTAAAATGGAAATAAATAAGATTTGTATAAAATAAATAAATATTGAAAGCAGCAAGAACAGGTGGGAGAGAGCAGGACAGTCTGCCAACTGTTCTGACACACTCAGTCCTGATTGTAGGGACAGTTGGGAGGTATGTCCCGTTTCACACGGCTCTGCTCAAAAAGGAAAAGCTGTGTGGCCCTAACAGTAGTGCACGCAGCATTGCCTGTGTATATGATGGGGATAGGAAGAGTTAGAGACCAGCCAAGCACTGTCTAAAATTATAGCCACGCCCCAAAGCATGCTGGTCACGCTCACTGGTGGTGTGGCAAGGAAACCCCTCTCTACAAATCCTGCGTTTGCCCCTGGTGATATATTAATGAAATGGATGTCTTATATCATGTTGCTTAATTCCATTCAATTGCTAATTAGCATTTCTGAACCTGATTTTCGTGTTCGCAAATGGTTCTTTTAAACTTGCTACTGTAAATGATTATATATATATATATATATTATGTTATGTAGATTATATTATGTTACAGATTAAAATGATATACATTGATATATGGTCACTGCACATATGAGATGTATTGTGATGTTATGTGTGAGTTGATTGTTAAGACTCAGACAGGCAGACATACTTTGACATTCCTTAACCAAGGTGCAAATTAAAATTGATATAACAACTCTTCAAAATACTGTAGAATAAAATAGGCTATGGATTATCTTTTGTTGTACAATAAGCATCATAAATCTACCAACTATATAATTTAATAGCACATACAGTTCACATATTGTGCTTAAAGTACTACTGTCCTCTACAGGGGCGAACACAGGAGGGTTTTCTGGTTCTCCAGAAACCCCTCCCCTCCGCAAAGGAACGGTACTGTGCAGCAGCCGCGGCGCTGTCAAAGAAGCGTCCGTGGCGGTGCTGTACTGCCGCGGACGCTTCTTTGACAGCGCCGCGGCTGCTGTACAATTCATAATCGCCGAAATGGAGCTGCTGCGCATACGCGGCCACATGCGCAGCAGCTCTGTCTCTATTTTTTGGGGGGGAGGGGGGGGAGGAAACTCCCCCTTAAAAATCCTGCGTTTGCCCCTGCTCTACTGTCCAAAGTTAGTATTGTTGTCTAAGACTAAAGGAGGAATGAATTATTTCTATTGAGATTGAGGAAGCTATATAAGGTGTGCAAACTGAGAAATTAATTTGTATCTCTTTGGTGGGTAAAGAAAAGCTGTACCCAATGGGATACCCGTTATTTAAATCCAGGGAATCATTTATTTTTGCCAACCTTGTTTATTGAAGTTAAGTAAATAATTTTTTTATACATCTTTTTTGTCAGTTTGTCATTCTTTCTTTGTGCTAGAATTTCAGGATTGTAATATTTCTATTTTTGTACAATTTAGTGCTGTGACCAGCATTATTTTTGTGAAATCTCCTCAGAGAGGGAATTTTAAATGACTGTGTACATTACCTGTATCATGTGTGATTTGTAGTATTGTTGTGAATTGTGTTGAGACCATTACTGCATGTTTCAAATTACCTGTTCTTTAACTGCAATGTGTAGCAATAACAAAAGTGATATTTTGCAATTCAAGGTTCAACTTAAGTGTAGAACACAAGGCCTTTCCTGAATGTGTATTTTTGGTGCCCCAAAACCCTGTTGAACAGCACAGAAGAAAGTGCATAAACGCTTTTAAAGTGCAGGGCTACAAGGGGTTATTAAAGGCTGAGGAAGACACAGTGGGAATGACAGTTGACAGTTGAACTGAAAGTACGTACCCAGGAGGATGTGCAGGAAGGAGGAGTGTGTGATATAGCAACAAGAAAGGGGAAGCTGACATGAGAGACTGATCTGCTGCTGGAATTGGTGACATTGCCTGCACACACGGCTGGGGACACACAGTGGGGCGTCCAACACAGTCTCCATGACCTGCAGAACCTTTTCAAGGTAAAATCCTAGCCTGCAGTGTACTGCACACACCCCATCGTCAGAGGGAAGAGTGATGAGAGAACAGCGCCATCTTGTGACTGAGTTAAGCAAGTCCTGTGTTTTGTTATAATCTTTAACACTGCCTACAGTTTAACATCTACCTTTTAGAGAGAAAGTACAGAGACTTAATCGGGATTATTAACCCTTCTGGAAACCTCTGCAGGATATTTAAACACTACAAAATTCCTGTGCACAGTTCAACCCAGGACTGAGTGTAAAATATGGTAACGTTACCAGGGATAATATTGGTGCACCAAATGTTTTAGATGAATGTTAATGTTAAGTGATTTACCTTAAAATTGATTTATTGATATTGAAGATGTTATCGCTATTGTGCCTTATACTCACCAGGTGTATATTATATGTTAAATGCTATTGTGCTCTATGCTGATCAAACGATTATTTTGTCATTACCATTGGACTGAGGGGGTCAGTGGCGCGGAGGCTTACCAAAATTATCCTTACCGCATTCTTAATAAACCCAAGTTGTTTGACCAATCCTTGTCCCTTATATTGAAGTATTTATCTCCTGACCACCGGATATCCGAACAGAAAAGAACCTGACTCGTGTCTGGAGGACAAGGTAAGGGAAGGAAATCCCATCAGTCTTGACCACCACATAAACTTTGGCGTCAAACCGAACAGGATATGAGTGCATCAGGAGAGTAGTATCCTCAGTGAAAAATGGACCAGCAACCGGCAAGGCCACAAAACCCAGAACAGGCTGCCCCAGCAGCAACACCAAATGTGCCCATAACTCTACCGTACTATTTCGGGGCCCCATGGCTCCCGAAGTACAGCGGAGACGACGACAAGCTACAGGAGACTTCATTCACAGAATTCAAGAACAAACTGGAATCCATGTTCCAGCTATACACACTGAATGAACAGCAGAAAGTGGAGATCTTAATAGGACAACTCACAGGGTCGGCGCTCAGAGAAGTAATCTTATGGCCGATGGATGACAAGAAAGAAGCGGCACAAGTTTAAAAAAAAAATTCCACAACGTTTGAGACAAGAACTCTTCCGGAGCTGAAGATTAAACTATATGCTTGCAAGCAACAACCGAACGAGACACTGCGGGACTATGCCCTGAGCCTACAAGAGATGATGCTAAGAGCCATTCAGGCAGTGGACAAAGAGGAAGTACAAAACGCGGATGAAGCCCTGACCGTACAGTTTGTAGAAGGAGTCGCCCAAGAAAGCGTTAAGATTCAGCTACGACTGATGAAAGCACAGATGCCAGGCAAAACCTTCCGAGAGTTTAAAGAGACCAACATCGCCATTGTCCGTAACCAACGGGGAAGGGAAGAAGAATACCCAGAATTGGTGGGCTTCAGAGAAAGCGCAAGCTCGAGGGGAGCCATAGCAAGCAGCACAGAAAAATCAACACGGGCCCAAGAATCGGTAATACAGAGCGGTCAGTATCCCACCAGAGACCCAATGCAAACGCTCAAAAAGCAAATGGAGGAGCTGGCCGTCGGAATGGTAGAAATCCAGCTAGAGATGCGCCAAATGGCGAGGCCACTGGCACCCACCTATGGGGAACCAAAGTGGAGGCCCGAAAGACAAAGACCAGCCCGAGGCAGGTGGGAACCACCTCGCGAGTATGTACGGCGATCGCCCAACCAATTCGATAGTCAAGGGCGCCCGATATGCCGCCGTTGCCATGGGATAGGACACATAGAATGAAACTGCGACCAAAATGAACATTTAAACTCCGACACCCCGAGATTGAGGGCCGAATCTCGGGGCGAGCCCCGGGAATAGATCCGGATCCAGAAAACTGGAGGCCCCAGTTCATCGGACAATGTCCCACGTTACCCGTTACAATTAATGGAGTGGAGACCCTGGCTATGCTTGACACGGGGTCGCAGATTACGACCATCCGGCTCCCTACATTCCACAAGTATTGGGGCAAAGAGCAGCTGTTATCACCACCCCCAACCTGGCTGCAGCTGACCACCAGTAACGGCCTCGAGATTGCGTGTGAAGGGTATTGGGAAGCGGACATCCAGATCGGAGCGACCTTGTTGCCAAGACAAGGCTGTCTTGTCACCGCCCCCTGTGAAGGGAACATAGCCCCCATCATCCTGGGGATGAATGTGCTGCAAAGATGCCCGGATGAGCTAGTGGCGACTTTGAAGGGTAAATTAACCAAAGCGGCGTCCCCCGGTCATCAGGCCTTTCAATATACTGTTCGGCTCCTACAAGGTTATCAAAAGTCTGCTGGTCCCCTTGTAAAGGTTTTGGGCACTGTCAAGTGGTTTAATGTGCAGAATGGATATGGCTTCATCAACAGAAATGACACCAAAGAAGATGTCTTTATCCACCAGACAGCAATAAAGCGAAATAACCCACGGAAGTTTCTGCGCAGTGTTGGAGACGGGGAGACTGTGGAATTTGATGTTGTGGAGGGAGAAAAGGGTGCCGAGGCAGCAAACGTGACTGGCCCTGGTGGTGTACCAGTAAAAGGAAGCAGATTTGCACCCTACCGACGAAGGTTTCGCAGACGTTTCTACCGGCCAAGAGGAGAGAATGCTGCAGAATCTGGTGGGGAAGTAAGTACAGAGCAAGTGAGCGAGGGAGAGAGAGCAGAAGAAGTGTCCTCTCAGCAGAGACCTGTCCAGCAGAGGCGCCCTCCTCCGTTCTTCCACAAACGGCAGCAGAAAGACTACGACTGGGATGCGCAGGCCTGTCGGCTGTCAGAAGGAAACATCGTCCTCAAAAAGAAACATCAAGGGACGACTGGGACAAAGAGCCAGATGATAGAAAAGGGACTTTGCCTCAGCTGCCCACTGACCCTTTCGAGCTACTATTGGCAGTATGTCACGGGCACTAGGAGTCTTTACCCAGGGATCACCAGGTGGTAGGCTTACCAGAGCAATGTAGATGGTAATAGGGTACTCTGGTAGCAGGGTGATCACGGAACAGGAAATGGTAGATGATGAGATGCTCAGGAAAGTCTATGACTAGCAGCACTGGTAATATGGAGGTAATAATACACGAGGAACTGTATGGACAAGGGCACGTGAAGGTAGTCAGTGGTCTGCGATAGCAAGTTGTACCACTGCTATAGTGAGGAAGAATGTCCAACAGAAACGAGGAGGTGATGAGAGTCAGCGGTCTGCGGATAGCAAGTTGTACCGCTGTCTGAGTGAAGGAATGGAATCCAAGTGGAGGTATCCGGGTAGTCAGTGGTCTGCGATAGCAAGTTGTACCACTGCTATGTGAGAGGATACTGGAACAGGTGATACAGGAAACAGGGATCAGTGGTCTGCCTCTAGCAAGTTGTACCACTGTACATATATGTGAGGAGGTGCACGGGGAGAGACTGCAACACAGGATATACACGGGCACCTTAAACACGATCCACAGTAATATGCACAATATATATAAATGACTGAACAGCACTGCAAATATAGAAAGTCTCTTGAAGTAATCCGGCACAAGATAACACAGTCAATGATGGCAATAGACTCAGCGGATAGCAGACTCCAGAGGAGAACCAACACAGTCCAGCAAGATATGCAATACACCAGCACAGTCAATGAGAAGTATGCATACCGTGGTTCAGAAGCAGGCAGTCAGACAGGAGTGCAGCGATACCTGAGCGGCAGGAGGCCGGCAGGATGAGAAGTCCCTGGATGGATGAGGCAGAGGTCTAGTAGGTGCAGCGCACAGGTAAGTAGACCAACAGGGACACGAATCCACAGGAATCAGTAGAACGTGGAACTGGACTCATGGAGGACCCAGGAGCATGGTGATGATCTAGCAGAGGGATAGCTGATGAGACACGAATCCAATGCTGACCGGAGGGTAGAGACCAGCGGGACCCAGGAAGGCGTGGAGAGCGGATCAGCAGTAGATGGACGATAGCGCTGACAGCAGCAGCAGGACTCTGCGGACACACGGAGGTAACCAGTAGCAACCAACAGGTGCCAATAGCGATGGAACACGGGAGAGCAGAGTAGACCAGGAGCTGTTGATCACGGAGAGTAGCGGATGGCAATAATAGCAGCAGTCTCGAGGAAACACGGGAGAGATGAGATGAGATGAAGACTGCAGTGCACAGGGGCAGCGGATAGGAATCAGCTAACAGTCACGATGATGAAACACAGACGAGTTGCAAGCTGAAACTGTAGTGCACGGAGGCAGCGGATAGGAATCAGCTAACAGTCACGATGATGAAACACAGACGAGTTGCCAGCTGGAAACTGTAGTGCACGGAGGCAGCGGATAGGAATCAGCTAACAGTCACGATGATGAAACACAGACGAGTTGCAAGCTGGAGGCTGTAGTGCACGGAGGCAGCGGATAGGAATCAGCTCACAGACTTGATGATGAACAGGTGAGTGGATGTGGAGAGAAGGCTGTAGTGCACGGAGGCAGCGGATAGGAATCAGCAAACAGTCACAATGATATATGATAGAGTTGAAGTGGTATAGAAGACTGTAGTGCACGGAGGCAGCGGATAGGAATCAGCTAACAGTCACGATGATACACTTGATGGTAGAAGTGGTATGGGAACCACAGTAGTAGAAGTGGTTTGGAAACCACAGAGGTAGAAGTGGTTTGGAAACCACAGGAATCAGCAGCGCTGAATACACGAGGAAACACAGGAACACCTTCAGAGACTCATGGGGAATGAGACTCCAAGATCAGGCAACGTGGTGTTGACCACAGGTGCTTAATATAGGGAGTGTTGCCTGATCTGCCAATTAAGTTAAAGGGACATACACTGAAGGATAGGAAAGGGCTGCGCATGCGCAGACCCTCAGGATGGAGGACGGCCACGGTTCCTAAATGTCCGGGAAGAAGCACTCACAGTCCGGTGAGTGACAGTACCCCCCCTTTTAAAGGTGGGCACAGAACGCCTGGAACCGGGCTTGTCCGGATTTTTGGAATAAAACTTCTTCAAAAGGGCAGGAGCATTAAGATCTTCAGCTTTGATCCAAGAGCGCTCTTCAGGACCAAAGCCCTTCCAATGAACGAGGAAACGGAGGACTCCTCGCGAAATTTTTGCGTCTAGTACCTCAGTAATCTCGAAATCCTCCTCCTGATGAACTTGAACTGGCTGCGGAGCTGAGGGAGGAGTTGAGAAACGGTTGATAATAAGAGGTTTGAGTAAAGACACATGGAAGGCATTAGAAATCCGAAGATTCTTAGGAAGAAGAAGTTTCACACATACTGGATTGATTACTTGAATGATCCTATATGGACCAATAAAACGAGGGGCGAATTTCATAGATGGAACCTTCAAACGAATATTTTTGGTAGATAACCAGACACGATCTCCAATTTTTAGTGGTGGAATAGCCCGCCTCTTCTTATCTGCGAAAGATTTATATTTGATAGATGTCTTCTTTAAACAGGTTTTGACCTGAGACCAGATATTTTTAAAGGTCTGACAAGCAGTCTCCACCGCAGGAACTTGGGTGGGCGGGAGGGCAGGAAATTCCGGAAAAGACGGATGGTGACCGTAGACCACAAAAAATGGAGTTTTGGATGATGACTCATGGTACATGTTGTTATGGGCGAATTCAGCCCAAGGAAGCAACTCTACCCAGTTGTCTTGATTGGCTGATGAGAACATCCTTATAAAAGTCTCAAGATCTTGATTGACTCGTTCAGTTTGTCCGTTAGATTGCGGATGGTAAGAAGATGAGAGTGCCAATCGTATGCCCAAGGTTTTACAAAGGGCTCGCCAGAATCTGGAAACGAATTGTACTCCTCTATCTGACACAATCTCAGACGGACATCCATGGATACGGAAGATCTCTTTAATGAAGTGTTCAGCCAGGATAGACGAGGAAGGCAAACCAGACAGAGGGACGAAATGAGCCATCTTCGAAAATCTGTCCACCACCACCCAAATAGTGTTATGATTCTTACTAGGTGGTAAATCAGTAACGAAATCCATACTAATATGGGTCCACGGTTTGGACGGAATGGGTAGTGGTCGCAGCAACCCTGCTGGAGTTCTGCGGGAGGATTTGAACTGGGAACATAACTCACAGGAAGCAATGAACTCTTTGACGTCTCTCCTCATTGAAGGCCACCAGTAACTTCGAGAGAGAATCTCAAAGGTCTTGTGTTCACCGGCGTGTCCAGAAAAACGAGAGGCATGGAACCACGAAAGGATTTTCCTCCTTAGAGTAGGAGGCACGAGGGTCTTCCCAAATGGTAGCGTTTTGGTGGATGAAGCAGCCAGTGAGATACATTTGGGGTCTAGAATAGTATGGTTGGAAACCTCTTCTATATCAGAGGACGTCACAAAAGCTCTAGATAAAGCGTCAGCTTTTTTGTTCTTGGCAGCTGGTTTGAAGGTTATTATTAATTCAAAACGGGAAAAGAAAAGAGACCATCTTGCTTGACGAGGGTTCAAGCATTGGGCAGACTGGAGATATGACAAGTTCTTATGATCCGTGAAGATCGTCACCGGATGGCGAGCTCCTTCCAATAAGTATCTCCATTCCTCTAATGCAGCTTTGATAGCCAGTAACTCCTTGTCCCCGATAGTATAATTCTTCTCTGCGGGCAGAAGACCCCGAGAATAGAAGGCACAAGGATGGAATTTTTGCTGTTCCGAGCGTTGGGAGAGAATGGCTCCCAAGCCCACATTAGAGGCATCTACTTCTAGAAAGAAGGGGAGTGTCACATCAGGCTGTCGAAGGATTGGAGCCCAAGAGAAGGACTCTTTGAGAGTTTGAAAGGCTTGAAGAGCCTCAGGTGACCATTGCTTAGGATTAGCCCCTTTCCGAGTCAGGGCCACAATAGGAGATGCAATGGAAGAAAAGTCTTGAATGAAGCGTCTATAGTAATTGGCAAAACCTAAGAAACGCTGGATAGCACGAAGAGTAGTTGGCTGGGGCCAATGTAGTACAGCATTCACCTTGTCTGGATCCATCTTCAGGCCAACTCCGGAAACTATATACCCCAAGAATGGAATCTGGGGCAATTCGAATGAACATTTTTCTAATTTACAGAACAATGAATTTTTCCGTAGCCTGGAGAGGACTTCTGCCACATGTTGGTGGTGAGAAGGCAGGTCCTGTGAAAAGATCAATATGTCGTCCAGATAGACGACGACACATACATATAATAAGTCCCGAAAGATCTCATTGATGAAGCCTTGAAAAACAGCGGGGGCATTACACAGCCCGAAAGGCATTACCAGATATTCGTAATGCCCGTCTCTGGTGTTAAACGCTGTCTTCCATTCGTCACCGGAACGGATTCTGATTAAATTGTAGGCACCACGAAGATCCAACTTAGTAAAGATACGGGCTCCCTTGATGCGATCGAATAGCTCAGTGATCAGCGGAATGGGATACCGATTCTTGATAGTAATGGCATTGAGTCCACGAAAATCTATGCAAGGGCGTAATGATCCATCCTTCTTTTTGACGAAGAAGAACCCAGCTCCAGCGGGAGAGGTGGAAGGTCGAATAAACCCACGCTGGAGGTTCTCCTGTATGTACTCCGATGTGGCTTGAGTTTCAGGTAACGAGAGTGGATAGACCCGGCCCCTGGGGGGAGTCTTGCCAGGTAGAAGGTCGATCGGACAATCCCAAGAACGATGAGGAGGAAGACGTTCAGACTGAGCTTTATCAAACACATCTGTAAATGAAGCATACTGAGGAGGGAGTCCCGGTGAGGTAGATGAGATGGAAGATTGCTGTACTTTGAGAGGAATAACTTGGGAAAGGCAACGATGGTAACATTCAGACCCCCAAGACGTAACTTGAGGGGTGCGCCAGTCAATCTGGGGAGAGTGACACTGAAGCCATGGAAGGCCTAAGACAATCGGACTTGTCGTAACAGGAAGGATTAAAAACGATATTTCTTCATGATGCAGGGCACCAATCTGAAGTGTTACTGGAGACGTACTCTGGGTGATGAGACCGTTGATGAGACGTGATCCATCTATAGCCGTCACAGTAATGGGTGTTTTTAAGGTAATCACTGGTAGAGACCATTGATTCACTAATGATTTGGAAATAAAATTTCCTGCTGCTCCGGAATCAATCAATGCCTGTGACTCAAAGGTTTTGGTAGCAAAGGAAATCGTAACATCAAAAGCGCAGACTTTAGATTTCAAAGAAGATGGAGAGGACTCCAGGGACCCTAACTTCACCTCTCCAGAACTAGTTAGGGCCTGGCATTTCCCGATCTCTTAGGGCAAGAGCTGAGCATATGAGCGGAATCAGCACAATAGATACAGAGTCTATTCTTTACTCTTCGTTTCCTCTCCTCTGAAGATAATTTGGAACGTCCTATCTCCATGGGAATCACAGAGGGTGAAACTGGACGAAATTGAGGGTTAGAACGAAGAGGTGCTTTAGCAGAAGTTGTTTTCTCAGCCTCTCTTTCACGAAATCTCATATCAACACGATGGCATAGAGAGATCAAATCTTCAAGTGACGAAGGAAGCTCCTGAGTAGTCAGTGCATCTTTAATTTTATCGGAGAGCCCCTGCCAGAAGGCGGCAACTAGGGCTTCAGTGTTCCACTGAAGTTCAGAGGCTAAGATCCTAAATTGAATGACGTACTGGCCTACTGTATGAGATCCTTGTCGCAGACGGAGGATGCTGGAAGCAGCGGAGGTCACACGACCTGGTTCATCGAACACACTTCGGAATGTAGAAATGAATTTGGCACTATCTTGTAATATTGGGTCGTTTCTTTCCCACAGAGGGGAGGCCCAAGCCAGGGCTTGTCCTGAAAACAAAGAGATAAGATAGGCCACTCTGGAACGATGGGTAGAAAAATTTTGAGGTTGGAGCTCAAAATGGACTGAACATTGGTTAAGGAAACCCCTACAAGTTTTGGGGTCTCCATCGTACTTTGACGGAGTAGGCAGGTGAAGCGTGGAAGCTGTAGACACCTGGGATGGCACTGGGGAAACGGAGGAAAGCACAGGAGCCTCAGTAGTAGCTGTCACAGTCTGTCCAGATGTTCCTTGGGAGGTTAATGACTGATAACACTGAAGTAACAGCTGTTGGCGAGCATCCTGTTGCTCCACACGGCTGACCAGATGCTGCAGCATCTCTTTGGCGGTAGGTTCCGTATCTGGGTCTGTCGTGCCTGATCTTACTGTCACGGGCACTAGGAGTCTTTACCCAGGGATCACCAGGTGGTAGGCTTACCAGAGCAATGTAGATGGTAATAGGGTACTCTGGTAGCAGGGTGATCACGGAACAGGAAATGGTAGATGATGAGATGCTCAGGAAAGTCTATGACTAGCAGCACTGGTAATATGGAGGTAATAATACACGAGGAACTGTATGGACAAGGGCACGTGAAGGTAGTCAGTGGTCTGCGATAGCAAGTTGTACCACTGCTATAGTGAGGAAGAATGTCCAACAGAAACGAGGAGGTGATGAGAGTCAGCGGTCTGCGGATAGCAAGTTGTACCGCTGTCTGAGTGAAGGAATGGAATCCAAGTGGAGGTATCCGGGTAGTCAGTGGTCTGCGATAGCAAGTTGTACCACTGCTATGTGAGAGGATACTGGAACAGGTGATACAGGAAACAGGGATCAGTGGTCTGCCTCTAGCAAGTTGTACCACTGAACATATATGTGAGGAGGTGCACGGGGAGAGACTGCAACACAGGATATACACGGGCACCTTAAACACGATCCACAGTAATATGCACAATATATATAAATGACTGAACAGCACTGCAAATATAGAAAGTCTCTTGAAGTAATCCGGCACAAGATAACACAGTCAATGATGGCAATAGACTCAGCGGATAGCAGACTCCAGAGGAGAACCAACACAGTCCAGCAAGATATGCAATACACCAGCACAGTCAATGAGAAGTATGCATACCGTGGTTCAGAAGCAGGCAGTCAGACAGGAGTGCAGCGATACCTGAGCGGCAGGAGGCCGGCAGGATGAGAAGTCCCTGGATGGATGAGGCAGAGGTCTAGTAGGTGCAGCGCACAGGTAAGTAGACCAACAGGGACACGAATCCACAGGAATCAGTAGAACGTGGAACTGGACTCATGGAGGACCCAGGAGCATGGTGATGATCTAGCAGAGGGATAGCTGATGAGACACGAATCCAATGCTGACCGGAGGGTAGAGACCAGCGGGACCCAGGAAGGCGTGGAGAGCGGATCAGCAGTAGATGGACGATAGCGCTGACAGCAGCAGCAGGACTCTGCGGACACACGGAGGTAACCAGTAGCAACCAACAGGTGCCAATAGCGATGGAACACGGGAGAGCAGAGTAGACCAGGAGCTGTTGATCACGGAGAGTAGCGGATGGCAATAATAGCAGCAGTCTCAAGGAAACACGGGAGAGATGAGATGAGATGAAGACTGCAGTGCACAGGGGCAGCGGATAGGAATCAGCTAACAGTCACGATGATGAAACACAGACGAGTTGCAAGCTGAAACTGTAGTGCACGGAGGCAGCGGATAGGAATCAGCTAACAGTCACGATGATGAAACACAGACGAGTTGCCAGCTGGAAACTGTAGTGCACGGAGGCAGCGGATAGGAATCAGCTAACAGTCACGATGATGAAACACAGACGAGTTGCAAGCTGGAGGCTGTAGTGCACGGAGGCAGCGGATAGGAATCAGCTCACAGACTTGATGATGAACAGGTGAGTGGATGTGGAGAGAAGGCTGTAGTGCACGGAGGCAGCGGATAGGAATCAGCAAACAGTCACAATGATATATGATAGAGTTGAAGTGGTATAGAAGACTGTAGTGCACGGAGGCAGCGGATAGGAATCAGCTAACAGTCACGATGATACACTTGATGGTAGAAGTGGTATGGGAACCACAGTAGTAGAAGTGGTTTGGAAACCACAGAGGTAGAAGTGGTTTGGAAACCACAGGAATCAGCAGCGCTGAATACACGAGGAAACACAGGAACACCTTCAGAGACTCATGGGGAATGAGACTCCAAGATCAGGCAACGTGGTGTTGACCACAGGTGCTTAATATAGGGAGTGTTGCCTGATCTGCCAATTAAGTTAAAGGGACATACACTGAAGGATAGGAAAGGGCTGCGCATGCGCAGACCCTCAGGATGGAGGACGGCCACAGTTCCTAAATGTCCGGGAAGAAGCACTCACAGTCCGGTGAGTGACACAGTATTAGGATTAGAGATCTTTCTCACTGAAACTGTTGTATATAATGTATATTAAAACTGCTGTCATTGAAAATGTTTGCCATTATAAATGTTGTAGATGTGTGATTTGAGTTGATAAAGAACAACCACCTTTATGTCTTAATGCGTGAGGACACGCACCTGAAAAAGCGGGGGTGAATGTGGTGCCCCAAAACCCTGTTGAACAGCACAGAGGAAGTGCATAAACGCTTTTAAAATGCAGGGCTATAAGGGGTTACTAGAGGCTGAGGAAGACACAGTGGGAATGACAGTTGACAGTTGAACTGAAAGTACATACCCAGGAGGATGTGCAGGAAGGAGGAGTGTGTAATATAGCAACAAGAAAGGGGAAGCTGACATGAGAGACTGATCTGCTGCTGGAATTGGTGACATTGCCAGCACACACGGCTGGAGAACGGCTGGGGACACACAGTGGGGCGTCCAACACAGTCTGCACGAACTGCAGAACCTTTTCAAGGTAAAATCCTAGCCTGCAGTGTACTGCACACACCCCATCGTCAGAGGAAAGAGTGATGAGAGAACAGCGCCATCTTGTGACTGAGTTGAGCAAGTCCTGTGTTTTGTTATAATCTTTAACACTGCCTACAGTTTAACATCTACCTTTTAGAGAGAAAGTACAGACTTAATCGAGATTATTAACCCTTCTGGAAACCTCTGCAGAATATTTAAACACTACAAAATTGCTGTGCACAGTTCAACCCAGGACTGAGTGTAAAATATGGTAACGTTACCAGGGATAATATTGGTGCACCAAATGTTTTAGATGAATGTTAAGTGATTTACCTTAAAATTGATTTATTGATATTGAAGATGTTATCGCTATTGTGCCTTATACTCACCAGGTGTATATTATATGTTAAATGCTATTGTGCTCTATGCTGATCAAACGATTATTTTGTCATTACCATTGGGCTGAAGGGGTCAGTGGCGCCGTGGCTTAACAAAATTATCCTTACCGCATTCTTAATAAACCCAAGTTGTTTGACCAATCCTTGTCCCTTTCATTGAAGTATTTATCTCCTGACCACCGGATATCCGAAAAGAAAAGAACCTGACTCGTGTCTGGAGGACAAGGTAAGGGAAGGAAATCTCATCCGTCTTGACCACCACATATTGATTGATTTTTAATTGTGCTAATTACAGACATATTTGTATGTGATTCATTTCACTTGATTGTGGTAGTTATTGATGTTAAAATGTATTCATTCTTTCTTTAAGTGTGTAGAAACTACAAAAGTAATATTTTGTAATTGTGTACTACAGTGCAGTTCTTGAAAATGTGTTTATGACTGTAGAGGAAATTGTGGTAGCACTATTTGTAGTAATAGCAGGTACAATTTTATCTCTCTGTTGGTAATAATATTCAGCATATAGTCTATATTTAGAAAGAAAAGAGTAGAACATGTTTAAAAAGGATGATCAGCCTCATTATCCAGCATTGCACAAATTCTAAAATAAATGCCTGTAAACAAGGCAAAACCGTCAGTAGCAGATTTAAGAGAAATATTTGTTAGAATGCCGATGACTCGGGCTCCTCAGGCTACAGTTGCAGCTCTTGAGAATTGCCTTTTTTTTTTATAAAAAGTTGTATTTTTATTTTCTATAGACAACTGATATACAATAAGTATATAACATAATAGTAAATATAGAAACAACATGATTAATAGGTCTAGTTTTGGTTTGTGGAAGAAATAAAACATGAATAATAAAACATTTGTTTTAGTGGGGAATGGAGCTGTGGGGGACAGAAGAGTAGAAGGGGGACTACATGATAGGGGCAGAGTTTTTTTGTAATTGGCTTTTTGTCTTGAGGGGGAGATTGGGAGGTTGGATAAAGGCTACCAGGCATGGGAGGTTGGTCTCAAGTTACCAGGTATGAGAGGTTTCGCTCACACTGGTTGCCATGTATGGGAGGTTGGACTCAGGTTACTAGGTATGGGAGGTTGAACTTAGGTTGCCAAGTATGGGAGGTTGGTCACAGGTTGTCAGGTATGAGAGTTTGGTCGCAGGTTGTCAGGTATGAGAGGTTGGTGGCAGGTTTTCAGGTATAGGAGGATAGACTTGGGTTTCAAGGTATGGGTGTGGGTGTTTGGGCTCGGAGTGTCAGGTATGGAAGGTATGGAAGGTTGTATTCAAGTTGCCAGGCATGGGAGGATGGTCTCAGGTTTCCAGATTCAGTATGTCAGGTATGGGGCATTGGGTTCAGGTTGCCAGGTATGGGTAATTGGACATGGGCTGCCAGGTAGGAGAGTTTAGGCTAAGGTTGTCAGGTATAAGAGTTTGAGTTATGGTTCCCAGGTATAGAAGAATTGGTAGGGTTATCAGGTATGAAAGATTGGGCTCAGGGTGTCAGATATGGGAAGTTGGTGGGCTTGGGGTGTTAAGTATGGGAGGTTGGTGTCAGATATCTGAAGTTGGGAACGAGGTCTTAAGTATGGGAGGTTGGATTAGTGGTGTTAGGTATTGGAGGTTGGGGTGTCAGGTATGGGAGGTTGGGCACAGAGTTTCAGGTATGGGAGGTTGGGTGTCAGGTATTGGAGGTTAGAGTCAGAATGTCAAGTATGGGTGTTTAAGCACAGGGTGTCAGGTATGGGAGATCGGGGTTGGGATGTCAGGTATGGAAGGTTGGGCTCCGAGTGCAAGGTATAGGGGAATGGGTTTGGTGTGTCAGGTATGGGAGGTTGGGCACAGGGTGTCAGGTTTGGGAGAACGGGGTTGGAATATCAGGTATGGGAGGTTGCTGTGTCAGGTTTGGAAGATTGTGGTCGGGATGTCGGGTATGGGAGGTTGGGCACAGGCTGTCAGGTTTGGGAGATCGGGGTTGGAATATCAGGTATTGGAGGTTGGGATGTCAGGCATGGGAGGTTGGTGTGTCAGGTAAGGGAGTTTGGGCACAGGGTGTCAGGTTTGGGAGATCGGGGTTGGAATATCAGGTATGGGAGGTTGGGGTGTCAGGTATGGGAGGTTGGTGTGTCAGGTAAGGGAGTTTGGGCACAGGGTGTCAGGTTTGGGAGATTGTGGTTGGGATGTCAAGTATGGGAGGTTGGGCACAGGGTGTCAGGTTTGGGAGATCGGGGTTGGAATATCAGGTATTGGAGGTTGGGATGTCAGGTATGGGAGGTTGGGCACAGGGTGTCAGGTATTGGAGGGTGGTGTGTCAGGTAAGAGAGTTTGGGCACAAGGTGTCAGGTTTGGGAGATCAAGGTCAGGTATGGGAGGTTGGGGTGTCAGGTATTGAGTTTGGGGTGTCAGGTATGGGAGTTTGGGCACAGGGTGTCAGGTATGAGAGATCAGGATTGGGATATCAGGTATGGAAGGTTGAGCTCCAAGAGCAAGGTATAGGAGGATGGGTTTGGTGTGTCAGGTATTGGTGGTTGGTGGGCTTGGGTTGTTTAATATAAGAGATTGAGCTTGGGATATCAGGTATTAGAGGAAGGTGGGCTCCAGGAGTTAGATTTAGGGGGTTGGTGGGCTCAGGCTGTCAGGTATGGGATGTTGAGGGGCTCAGGGTGTCAAGTATGTGAGGTGAGAGTCAGGTAGGAGGTGATCAGTGTGGTATGAGGTATGGGAGGTTGGATTCAAGTAGGAGGTGACCCCCGGGTCTCAAATATAGGAGGTAGGAGGTGACCCCCGGGTATAAGGTATAGGAGGTAGGAGGTGACCCCCAGGTATTAGATATGGGAGGTAGGTGACCCCTGAGTATTAGATATGGGAGGTGGGAGGTAGGAGGTGACCCCCGGGTATAAGGTATAGGAGGTAGGAGGTGACCCCTGAGTATTAGATATGGGAGATAGGAGGTGACCCCCGGGTATAAGGTATAGGAGGTAGGAGGTGACCCCTGAGTATTAGATATAGGAGGTAGGAGGTGACCCCCGGGTATAAGGTATAGGAGGTGACCCCCGGGGTATGAGGTGACCCCCGGGTATCAGATATGGGAGGTAGGAGGTGACCCCCGGGTATAAGGTATAGGAGGTAGGAGGTGATCCCCGGGTATAAGGTATAGGAGGTAGGAGGTGACCCCCGGGTATAAGGTGTAGGAGGTGACCCCCGGGTATAAGGTATAGGAGGTAGAAGGTGACCCCCGGGGTATGAGGAATGGGAGGTAGGAGGTGACCCCCGGGGTATGAGGAATGGGAGGTAGGAGGTGACCCCCGGGTATCAGATATGGGAGGTAGGAGGTGACCCCCGGGGTATGAGGAATGGGAGGTAGGAGGTGACCCCCGGGTATCAGATATGGGAGGTAGGAGGTGACCCCCGGGTAACAGATATAGGAGGTGACCCCAGAGCTGCACGTGGACCTGTCACATGACGTCATGACCCTGCACTGACACTTCTGTATGCTGTGTGTGTGTGTGTGTGTGTGTGTGCGCGTGTGTGTGAATAAAGTTGTGTGTGAAGAAGCCGGGAGGGGGCGGAGCCTGGCGGGGGGCGGGAGTGACCTTCCCTTCACATCCCCGGAGCCGCAGCGCCATCTTCTCAGTCTGCGCGGAGAGGCGGACACGGGACACCCCGCTGTGCACAGACCGAACACCCGCAGGAATCATGCTGTCAGTCCGCGTAGCCGCCACCCTCGCCCGCTCCCTGCCCCGGCAGGCCGGCCTGGTACGTCCGGGACCCCCCGCTTCTGTCCGTCACCCCCCGGGTCCTTCTCGGGTGTCCTCTGCGGCCTGGTCTGACGGGCGGCCCCCGGCTCAGGGTGACAGCTGGCCGGGCACGGCGGGGGGAGGTGTGGGCTGGTGGTCCAGGAGAGATCGGGGATCTTATTTATAGTCTAGGCCCCGGATGTCCCGTGAAGGTCAATCCCGGCCGGGGCCCTGGTTCCCGGCTCCTGGGGGCCCCTAATAATCTCTCATCCTGCTTTATTAGGCCGGACCCTGCTCCTTCCCCGGGGTCTGCAGCCCCCGCCATGTGCATGGTGTCAGATAATGTGTCTGGGTGTAATATCCACGGAATACAGCCTGGGATGATAATTATTATTATTATTTCCATACAGTTTTGTATCTAATGTTTTTTTACTGCTATGTGATGATTGCAGTAGCTCGTTTTGGGTGCATGCTTTGTCTCCTTTATTATGTTTATTTATAATGACCCTACTAGTAAAGACAGTTTTTACTTAAGCTGTTATTTAAATGCATTTAAAGTTTGATGCATAATCCATGGCTGGGCCTATTTATGTTGCTGTGAATGGTTATACTTCCTCCATGACGCCCTGCAGCCTCCTGCATTGGAAATGACTTTGTCTATGTGGCTGGATGGTGCTGGTAACGTGTTCCCTGCTCTATGCCTTCAGGCAGACTAACAGGCTGTGTCAGTTAATGATGGGCTTGCTGGGCTCTGTAGTTATCTGTGGCCGAAGTGTCAGAAATCACCGTAGTAAAACAAACCACCTTGAGACTTGTGAGGGCCTCATGTTGCTCTGAGTCTTTGTCCTTCAGGCCTCTCCTTGTTACGGTGCTTTTATATGTAATGTGTTCATTTGTTGCTAGTTGAAGCAGTGTTTTAAAAGGTAGGGACTTTATTTTTCAGTTGCAGGGTTTGAATATCCCTATTTTTTTCTGCATAGGTGTCCAAAAAAGCCCTTGGTGCAGCTTTTGTTGCTACCAGGAATATCCATGCTTCTGGCTCATGGCTTCAGAAGACCGGTAAGTGTCTCCAAGTGATCTGACATTGTCCTTTATGTACTCAATGAGATTTAAACTTCAGTCTGTCAGAAGACTTCTCTGGCCTGTCAAGGACATCTTCATAGGTTGTGACATTCTAGTGACTTTGAATGTATAATAATAACCTTTAGCCTGAAGTATTTAAACTTCAATTTATTCATCATCCTTGTCATAAATACTAGTTTCTGAGTGAATCATTTTGCAGCTAAATGTAGGGCAATTGTTGCAAGTTAACTGACCACCTCCTGTGACTTCTGATGTATGTACCCTTTCAAGATTGACTAAAGCTGTAATACTTGCTCTGAATTTCATTCGTTCAATATTTACCTCCTAGAAGAGTTTTGGAGCAAATACTTCTTTTTTTTTTTTTTTTTTACATTAATATTTTAATGCAAATCTATGTCCCAACACGAGTAAATGGTGTCTGCACATGCTTCTAGTGTTGGATAAATATGAATTATTCCCATGGGGATATAGTGTTATGGATTGCATGCTAGTATGAGACTAGGCTAACATTGTTTAACATTTCAGTACCTTTGTAACTTAAAAGGTGACAGTTGCTGTGTTAACTCTGCTGTTTAATGCCTGTGATATTGTTTATTTTAGGCACTGCTGAGGTGTCCTCCATTCTCGAGGAGCGTATCCTTGGTGCAGACCTCAGCGCTGACCTGCAGGAAACTGGCCGCGTGCTTTCCATTGGGGATGGTATTGCCCGTGTGTATGGTCTCAGGAACGTCCAGGCAGAGGAGATGGTGGAATTCTCTTCTGGGCTGAAGGTATGTCAGCAGTTTGTACTTGTATGAAGTTTTCCAGATACTTATGGGCCAATTAATGTGGGATATCGTGTGATCTCAAGACTTTTGTCAGATCTTCATTTCTGTCCTCCTGTAAGAATACTTAAGATCTAGGGAATCTAATTTAAAGCAACAATAAGTGTAATCTGGTTATGCAACAGAGCTTGTCATATTCCCCCTTTTTAATAAGGGATCGTTCAGTTTAACAATCTATTGTAGATTTGTTTGTTTAATGCTACTCTTGCAAAGCCAGCTGGGGCAAGTAGTGAGTTGTCCACTGTGAGAACCAGCTCACATGTCTGTTGAGACAAAGATGTAGAGAGTAGACGATCTGGCACTGTTGCCCACTGAAGTACTACATAGCTAGGGAACTAGGAGGGACGCATTGGGAAGGGGGGATTAAATGTGAACTTGGCTTAGTATGTTCAGCTTGTGTCTGTGTCAGAGCTTCGGTGAGTGTCGGCTGGGTGTAAACCAAATACACGTGTGCTTATCTCTTCAATCTTTAATACTAGGGTATGTCCTTGAACTTGGAACCAGACAATGTTGGTGTTGTGGTGTTCGGTAATGACAAACTCATCAAGGAGGGCGACATTGTGAAGAGAACCGGGGCCATTGTGGATGTACCTGTTGGTGAAGAGCTTCTTGGCCGTGTCGTGGATGCCCTGGGTAACGCTATTGATGGCAAGGTAAGCTTGTAATGTCCTATGGCTGCTGAAGGCGTTTGTCCTACTTCAGTCTGTTCTGAAATCACATTTGTCCCATGGAAAGTTGCTATTCTCTATCAAAGCAGATGGTTTAGTGTATGCGACACCGTCTACTCCACTCATTGAGGCATTAAACTGCACTTATTTATGCACATATACAGATGTCTTCATTGGGCAAGCTCATGGTGCACCATCAGAAATGTGACAACTGTGTACAGTGTAAATGTCACCACCTGCATAGTCCACTGCAACATTTGTATCCCCTTCTTAGCCACTAGGCATCTGCCTGCGTTTAGGATTTGTGTGGACAGCTTTTCTGCATACTTACCAAGAGCCTCTAGAGGAGATCCCAAAAGGAAGCACCAGGGACATTTAGTAATTTGAATCTGTGTGACTTCACTAATTAAATCAGCTGCATCATCCCAGAACAAAGCAATATTGGGGCAAGACCACCAGATATGGAGAAATGATCCCCAGTTGCCACATCCCCGCCAACATGGGTCTGATGTGGTACCGTATATTGTTTTCAGCTTAGTTGGGACAGGGTCCCTGTTTTCTTTAATCTGTAATCATCTGGGTAAAGTCTTTGCCTAAAACTGAACACCACCTAGGTCAGGCTTGGCTAACCTGTGGCACTCCAGGTGTTGTGAAACTACAAGCCCCAGCATGCTTTGCCAATATATAGCAGCTTATTGCAACACCTGGAGTCCTACAGGTTAGCCAAGCCTGACCTAGGTCTTTCAGGTTTTCCCAATACATCTTAGACCTGTCTTGCCCTGGCTATACATGTATTGTCCCAAGTCATTCAGAACATCCAGCATGTGACATGAGAACTTAGGTGCTATGTTTACAGTAACGTAAACAGAGGATTGTACACCACTTGTGTTGCTGCTAACAAGAACTTTACATAAGATATTTGTCCTTTGTATCATGTCTCATGCACAGAAGGCAGCCATCTTGTAAGCCAATAGTGCCATAAATGCAGCTTATTGATTTATTTATAGCCTTAATGCAGGTGCAGCCCAGGAAAATGTCTGCCTTCACCGAGTAGTGGACATGACAGGGTTGAAATGCTTGCATGTTACTAAGAGCTGCCAGTGAGCACAACTAATGCAGGGCTTTTGTGTAGAAGCTGGATGCACACTGGTTATACTGACCAGGAGTCCTGCAGTGTTCTGGCTGCACTCCCAGAACAGGGATTAACCACTACAGCAGATATTTCAGTGTTTACTGGTCCTTTCTCAGATGTAATAGTGAGTTTAATATGTATAGTGTTCAATATCTATTGTTTTTTAATAGGGCCCACTTGGATCAAAAATCCGCAGAAGAGTCGGTCTGAAGGCCCCAGGTATCATTCCCCGTATCTCTGTGCGGGAGCCCATGCAGTCTGGGATCAAGGCTGTCGACAGTCTGGTGCCCATTGGCCGTGGGCAGCGTGAGTTGATCATCGGTGACAGGCAGACTGGGTAAGACATGTTCGGTACACGCTGTATAATGGTTGTCTGATCTTTTACTGTGTAGTATGAGTATTACTTTCAAGTGATTTCACAACATGTGGCCCCCAAAACAACCGCATATGGCTATACATAGGAAAATTATGGCTATTATGGGGTCATCCACTATCTGGCTGCTTGTCATCCATTAAGGCTGGCCCTGTTGATTGACATGGTAATTCTGGTTGAGGTGCGTTATTCTGTTGGACGTCATTAAACCCTTAGCACCCCCTGATGTCAATCTGTAGCACCAAGGGCCCCCCACAACAAAAAACTGTTCTGTACATTTATTTGGACGTGGCTTTACCTCCTCCTGGCAGACTGTTATGGGTGGCCTCTGATCCCAGTTGTGTGGCTAGGAACTTTTTAAGTGTTTTCCGAGACACTAACAGTAAGACATAGCATTCAGTATGAACACTGTTCTCAGTGCTGAAACGTGACTCTTCCAGGACTGCCGCCAGAGGGGTAAAAGGACTTCATCTGCTCTGTAGATGCAGTGCAGCAGAGACAATTTGTAACTGTCATCTAATATTGGCTAGCATTTGGTCATACTACAAATGACTTTGCATTGCTTAGGTATCAGGTCACACAATATTTATTAACCAAAACCCATAAACAAGGCACCAACTCCTCAACTTTTTTTCCCCACTAGACCCCACCTTAGTCCTACTATAGACTTCTGCACACATGCAATTTCAGAATCCTTCTTTCAAAAAACAAAAACTTGTTCTTGGCTGTCTAACTTCACCAGAGCTTTTTGTGTAAAGAACATGCTAAGCATTGTGTACCTAGATTAAATGGGTAAAGAGCATCTGATTCTCATCTGAATAACCTAGAGAAAGCGTTATCGGAAACCTGAAAGGCATGTATCTTTTACTAAATGACATCAGTGTTCAGCACCTCCATAGTGGATCAGGAATTTGCGTGTGTGTAGTATTCAATATATACAAGCATGGTATATGAGATGATTCTCTTCTGATTATTTCATATTGCACGTTTCATAGAAAAACAGCCATTGCAATTGATACAATTATCAACCAGAAGAGATTCAATGATGGGACTGAAGAGAAGAAGAAACTATACTGTATCTATGTTGCCATCGGTCAGAAGAGGTCCACCGTGGCTCAGCTGGTCAAGAGGCTGACTGACGCAGGTACAGCTTGCTTGGTTTTTATGGGTATCAGGTGTTTGTTTTTATACCAACTAAGGAGTACTAGTGAAGTAGTGGGCAGTAACAGATCTGGTTTCATTCCAGGTAGACTTACTTTAACAAAGGGTTACATGTTTCTACTAGTAAACCATTGTAAGTAGTATATCCCCTGTCCAGTAACACACGACTGACTTTCAAACTTCCAGTGGGCACTTAATACTCGCTATAAACTTTAAATAACCCCATCCAATTATGCTGGATCTGTCCTTGAGCTCAAAGGGGCATATTCAATTGTTGGCAGAAACGCCGAAAAGATCGTTATTACGGTAGTTTTCTCGCTGGATTTCAGCTCGCAGCTCCCTCAGCTGCGAGCTGAAATTCAGCTTACTAGTACCATAATAACGGTAATAGTTTTAACGCCGCGGGGATATTCAACAATTGAATATGCCCCAAAGTGCACTATAAGAAGACATTAATAGCTAAATTGTAAATCTGTAAAGGGAATATTTCATAATTCAAGTGTATCTGTTACTTAAATATCATTAATAAATGTGACTACGACTGGTGATTTCAGATGTGTTCTATGCTGTTGCACCTGTCACTGGTTCCCTTTGACGGTTTAAGCGATGTTGTGTTTTACAGCTGCTATCATATTTATATGTTCTAGTTATTTTCTATAAATAGACCCAATTATGTTGAAACACTGCTGTTTTCTCTTTGGACAGATGCCATGAAATACACAATTGTGGTCTCTGCCACCGCCTCTGACGCTGCTCCCCTCCAGTACTTGGCCCCATACTCTGGCTGCTCCATGGGAGAATATTTCAGGGACAACGGAAAACACGCTCTCATCATTTATGATGACTTGTCCAAGCAGGTAAGTGTCTTCCTTTGACGTTCTGTAGATTGCGCTAATGATGTGGGCAAACGTTAATTTCAGCATTCTCGGATAGCAGGACTTGCCTACAGGGCCTTTATATAGATAAATGCTCTTATCCAGAAATGGGCTGGAGAGGTCCATAACACCAAAGCATTGTAGGTTTTCAGTGGTGTGCAGGAGTCTAAACGTAACTTAAACGAGACTTCCAAGAAAGAAACTGGAGCTTGTACTGTGTAATTACCCGATCCTGTCTCTCCAGGCTGTGGCCTACCGTCAGATGTCTCTGCTGCTGCGTCGTCCTCCCGGTCGTGAGGCCTACCCTGGTGATGTCTTCTACCTCCACTCCCGTCTGTTGGAGAGAGCCGCTAAGATGAACGATCAGTTTGGTGGAGGCTCCTTGACCGCTCTCCCTGTCATTGAAACTCAAGCTGGAGATGTGTCCGCTTACATCCCAACAAATGTGATCTCCATCACTGATGGGCAGGTAAGTGTCTACTAAAGGTTAGACTGAAGAGGTTATGTACATGTATGTTGTAGGGGTTTAATTTGCCTTTCCCTCTTATAGATCTTCTTGGAGACTGAGCTGTTCTACAAGGGTATCCGGCCTGCCATCAATGTCGGTCTGTCTGTGTCCCGTGTCGGTTCTGCGGCTCAGACCAGAGCCATGAAGCAGGTAACGTTGAACTTGCACGCTGCATGCAGGGGCTCGTTTGTTATGTTACTTGTAGTCATCTGGAGCTATTAGGATTTTGTATTGGTCTTTTGAAGTTATTTATCCAGCTGCTCTTGAACCCAGAAATCTCTGGATTAAGTACCAATGTTTCCAACCACAGGTGGCTGGTACCATGAAACTGGAGCTGGCGCAGTACCGTGAAGTAGCTGCTTTTGCCCAGTTCGGCTCTGATTTGGATGCTGCTACCCAGCAACTGTTGAACCGTGGTGTGCGCCTGACCGAGCTGCTCAAGCAAGGACAGTATGGTAAGCGCTAGGCCCCATCCAACGTACTCTGCAGAACGCAGCTTTACTCTAGCATTACGAGTGGTGGTTGAAGCTTAAGGTTGTACATCTGGATATCTGCGTTCTCTTCCAGTTCCCATGGCCATTGAAGAACAGGTAGCTGTCATCTATGCCGGTGTTAGAGGTCATCTGGACAAAATGGAACCAAGCAAGATCACAAGATTCGAGAGCACTTTCCTGGCTCACGTGAAAAGCCAACACCAGGACCTCCTTACCAACATTAGGTATGTGGTTTTTGTTTTTTTTTGTTAATCAAAAATGTGGCTTGTTTTGGCCATTGCAGTAACATATTTAAGTGTACTGGGAACATGAGTACCTGGTTATGGCCACCTTTCTTTTAGAGGTTAAAATGTCACCGTTTATGGTGATTATTTACACAATACTTAGTGAGAATTCTTTCCTTGTCGGTGACCAATTGTATACATGTTGGTATACTACATCTACCAGTTGTATTTCATGCTGCTATAACATAATAAATTGTAGCCTAGTGAGTATAGAAAAATAATACTGGTCTTTAAACAGCTGATCAGTGTTACAATATGTATGTGAATATATATCACCTCTGTATAGTGCTCTTCTGACCTGTTCTCAGTGATGCCAGCTCGTAGACAAGAGGATTGTGAGTGTCTGCTGTAATGACTGCCACACAGCCTTATTATGCTGTCAAGCTTAACACTATTGGATATGGAGCTTTAATGATTTTCTGTGTTCTGATTTGTAAATGTTTTCTTCCTCAGAACTGAAGGGAAGATCTCGGAGCAGATGGATGTGAAACTGAAAGAAATTGTAATAAATTTCCTGTCTACCTTTGAATAAACGGCCGCCAGTCTCTGAAGCCAGTCTGTGGATGTTGCTGTTCCCGTGTGTACCTGGTTCCATTTTCACTAAACTTATTGAAGCACTCGTGCTTTTAATGTACAGAAATTTCTCAATTGGAGAGTAAAAATGTTCCATGAAAACCTTACTGCAGTCTCCATGTCATTTATTGAACGAGTGCAGACCACTGTTACGTGGCTTTTATTCAACTAGCTTGCAAGCTGAGCGGAGAGGAATATTTACTACAAGTTAACCCGTGCATGATACTCATGCATTCTAGTCAAATCAAGCTACTTAAGGTCTTAAAAAGGTTCTTGTCATGCATTTGGGCCTAGCCCAGGCCTATTCAGGGGAAGAGCGTAACTTCCCGACGCAAGCGGCCTTTTTAATGTGTGTTCATGAGGTAAAATTACCTCATGAAAATGAGTTTGACCCCTCAACTCGTAAATTTAGCCTTTACTACCCCTCCCACGGGGGGAAGGGGGGATGATGGAAGTTAACTGACTTGACTATTCTAATTTTTTTGTCAAATGTCAGTATACCAAATTTCAGGTCAAATGGATGAGCCCTTTCTGAGAAAATAGTTTTTTCCACACACACTAACGCACGCCTCTACACATGTGTGTTCATGAGGTAAAATTACCTCACGAAAATGAGTTTGAGCCCTACCAAATTTCAGCCCTTGAATTTTTTTCCCCACACACACTAAGAATTTAGTAGGTCAGTGTATAACTCTGCCCAGCTGGTGGCGCTGCAACTTGGGTTTTTTTTTCCCCACACAGACAGACGCCACTAAGCATTTATATATTAGATGTTTGACAATGAGCAACGATTGAGTTATCCATATAACTGATATGTAATACAACGTTACGTTTGCTGTGTAACGGCTGTGATTAGACTATACAGTAAATGGAGTAATGCCCCGTTGCCGCCAGAGGAAACTGATGTCTAATTTAGCCCTATAAGTTTCACAAAGCCTCTGTGTTTGGATAGAACAGTGTTTAGGAGACCACTGCCTGAAGCATCTTCATCCAAGAGGTCACTTTCTCTGTAGCAACAATATTCAAGGCTAACGGAACCCAGCACCGTTACCTGATCAGTGGAAATGGTCATTGGTAAACAGCTGTGTGTTTGGTTAGTAGGTGACGTAAACTTACAGCTCAAGCCCATGTAGCATAGTGTGGTTAGAGCCTGCAGGGCTGGGTGCGGTTACTGCTGTACCAGGAGATGGTCCACGTGGCTGGGTTGGTGTGAGCACTGTACGGAGACTATTGGTGCAAATAATCCAGGGCACGGATGTTAGTCCGGTAACCAGTAGTATATATACCAGAGCCATAGGTGGGAGACCTGTAATCATCACTTGTTTACACTCTGACTAAGCATATGGTTGGTTGAGCTTAAACACAGTAGTAGTAGTAAAGCATCTCACAAATGCTGATCGTGGCTGGATCACATAGAAATTGATTTGATTTCCGATGCAGTAGCCATATGTTGGTGGAAGTCTGCTCTTGTAATTTCTGTAGGCAGGCAATCCCATGCTAATTAGTAATTTTTATTGTGAGTGACAGACCTCTTTTAGTCTGAATGCACAGGAGGGGGGTCTTTTTTTTTTTTTTTTTTTTTTTTTTTTTTAAATCCTGTCTTGTTAAAAATATGCAAGAACTACATGAATAGTGCAACCAGAAAATAATTTAGGAAATTGGATTGATATTGATTTTTGTGTTAAAATTGAATTTAAATCCAAGATTAGAGAATATAATACATCCTGAAGATAAACATTCATTGTACTCTGAGGCTGTGGTGGCAGCTCAGAAGGGGCTTGTTTGCCAACATGTGTATCAAGAATCTATATAATGGATATTCCATGTAATGTATCATTCCATCTGTACTTCCAGAGGATCACTAGTACCTCAAACTAGTGTGTAAAGGTCCTTGTCAGGACTCTTGAGCAATAAACCATCACTGCTTGAAGATTCTGCCTAGGACTCTTACCTGCTGTATCCTGTGACCAACAGATAAGAGCTTGCACTCTGATCTGTTCCCCGGCTGTCCTGCTTTGAACCCAGCATCTGTGTCAATGCTCTGTCCACTACCCAGCAGTCCTGATCCATAGAAAGCTGTCAGGAGGTGCCAGCCCGCCCACAGCAAAGAGGTGTTGGAGCAGCTACCCAGAAGTAAGTGGTTCTGGGTGCTGCAAAGAATCCCAGGGGTAGCAGCTGAATTCTAGAGCTATTGCACAGTTGGCGAGTGTCTGGTGACAAGGTGCCACTGGTAGGAGTGGTCAGTATCAGTCGGTTACTGATGGTGAGAAGGAAACCCAGATAACCTCTATAGGAAGAATATCCCTCCCACTAACAGACTGGGTGGCAAAGTTATCCCATCTGGTCCCACTGATGTAGCAAACTTAATTTAAATAGTATATGATACATTAAATGTCAACATCAAATTGTAGCTTAAGGAGTAAAGCAACAATCCAGGTCCCTCCATGCCAGCAGTAACAAATGTGTTACTTTTCTTACATGTGTATACTCGTGGATATACAACTAACAGATAATCTCTTTCCTACCATTGGGGGACACTGCAAGATGTTGGGTTATCTAGAGGTGGAATAGGAGTTTAGGCACTTAATAACTTAGGTAGGCTGTCCGGCTGCACACGGAGGCAGACATTACAGAGGCGGTCCGGGGGGTGCAACGTCTACCTTCTTGGCGGGATTCATTGGGGACTGTCATTTCCAGAACACTGACAGCTGCAGCTCATGGACTGCACTCTGACACGCTGCCCTTACTGTGCCTCTCCTACCTGGTATCAGTTGATGCTTCTAAGCTGGATTTTGCCTGTTTATCAGTATAGAAAATTTAGGGACAGAACTCTTATAGAGTACTGTCTCAGGATACTGGTGTCCTCCATCAGGATTAACCTGTATATAGCAATCGGTGATAAATCCTTGCATACATGCGAAGGGAAAATACCTATTGGAACATCTGTGCAGCATTTTACCAGTTTAATTGTAAATTATCTTGTGGACAGTCTGACCCGGATGCCATGTCTACAGCGTGAGGCTGAGAAGTCTTGACTGGCGTCCACCCACCCCTCTGTCAACAGCCCTGGAAGAGCCTACCTGGGCCAGATTGTTGGCGACATCCATCACCAAGATGATGTCAAGATCTGCAGGGCTAGGTGGTGATTCTTCCCCTTCCTTAACTTCTCCACTCACACAATTCGCACAGTCCATGTCCGCCCAGGGTTTTGTTTGCTTTCAGTTTTCCACAGAAGTGCATTATTCCTGACTCTTTCCAGGCCCATAATCCGGATTCTGACCACTCTTCAGCTGAAGATGTCGAATTGTTTTTAGATTCCGAAGGAGAGGAAGCACTTCAGAGGATCTTTTCTCTGTGCACAATGTGGATAATCTTATCCTAGTGGTCATAAACTCATTAGACTGTGCAGAACCTGAGTCTGGGGATCCTTCTGCTTTTTCTCTCATTAAGAGACCTAACAAACAGGTGGTTTCCCCCTTCCCCTCAATTGTTGGATATAGTGTCTGACTTGACAGAAGCCGAATAAGTAGTTTCAGATGCTGGGAAGGTTTAAATCTCTTTACCCACTCCCGGTGGAAGAATCCGTAAAATGGGAGGAAACCCCTAAGGTGGACCCTCTAGTTGCTCGTTTGATAACAACTTCGGCCATCCCTGCACAGAGTAGGTTCTCCTTGCAGGACCCAACCAACAAGAAATGTGACCTTATTCTCCGCTCTGTTTATTTGGCCGCAGGTAGTTTTTTTTTTTAACCCAATATGTCCACGGCCTGGGTTAATAAAGCCTTTCAGCTGTGGTCTGAACAGTGGGTTAAGGGCCTCCAGGATAATGTACCTAGAACTGAGCTAACATTAACAGAAATTATCCTGGAGGCCTCTTGAGTATGTTGTGGGTCAGACGGCTATGGATGCGGTGTCAGTCAACTGCTCTCGGGCCTCGTTATAGCGGCACTGCGCTCTTGGGTGTCGTATGCCGACTCTTAGCGGACATTAGAAGCTTTGCCGTTTGATGGTATCTTGCGGTTTGTGTCTGAATTAGAACACGTTATTCAGGTGGCCACACGGGACAAGAGTACCTCTTTTACCCGTCGGCTCCACTAAACCTAGATAATCATATTTTCGTCCCTTCACCAGAGCTCAGGGAGCTCCCTCCAGAGTCTCTCCTAAACTTTCAGGTTCCTCTTTACTGCTCAAAGTCAAGGAATCCTCGAGCTGGACACAGAGATGCCATGACAATCCCATGGCTTTTCCATCAGTTGTACTTGTTTCCTCCGTTTCCCATGCTTCCGTAGGTGATAAAAAGGGAGCATGTGACCCCAATTCTGGTGGCCCCTCATAGGCTGCGCAGGGCATGGTTCTCAGACATTCAGGGAAGGGTGGCGATTTCTCCTTCTGTCTTCCTCTTCATACAGATCTTCTGGTTCAGGGGCCTCTTCTCTGGCAATGCTTAGATCGGCTGAATGTGATGGCATGGCTGCTGAGACCCTGATTCTCAAGGCCATAAATTTTATCGCACAATGTGGTGAACACCATGATCAAAGCAGAGAAGTCTTCTTCAGCCGTTTACCACAGGGTATGGAAGGTATACATCCTCTGGTGTGAATCTCAGGGCTTTCACACTTCCCGTTTTAGTCTTTCCCATTTGCTTTCATTTTTGCAGGTGGGATTGGACAAGGGACTACATCTTGGTTCTCTCAAGGTGCAGGTCTCTGCACTTTCCATATATTTTCAGTGGCGGCTGGCAGTTTTTAGGAACGTGCAGACTTTTCTTTAGGCAGTTTTACACGTTCAGCCCCCCTTTGTCCATCCGGTGGATCCATGGGATCTCAATCTTGTGCTGAGAGCTCTCAATAAGGACCCCTTTGAGCTGTTTCATTCTGTGGATTTACGTCATGTTACCTGGAAGACTGTGTCCCTTTTATAGCCATCGCCTCCGCTCGCTGAGTATTGGAGCTGGGAGCACTAAACTGCAATCCTCCCTTCTTGGACTTTCACGAGGATAGGGCGGTGCTCCACACTAAACCTTCCTTTGTTCTGAAAGTAGTGTCCAGGTTCCATTTAAATCAAGAGATTGTAGTTCCAGCATTCCGTTGTCCTTCGACATCTTCAAGACTTTATCTTTGTTGGATGTGGTCTGTGCCCTTCGGACTTATGCTAATCGCACTGCTCCTGTCCGCAGGACGAACAACCTTTTTATTGTATATGATGTGCATTCAGTCTTGCCCTGTGCTGGTGACTTTGCAGACTCATTCCAACAGGGCGGTTGGCGCAGCGTCACGATTCTTTGGCGTAGCAGTTGTGCCGTGCGGCATCGTGGTTGTCTATCTATACTTTCTCTAAATTTTACAGGGTAAAAAGGGAAAAGAGGATTTTTGCAAAATCTGTTTCTCTGACTCCACTGCGCACCCTTCCCTTGCTCTGTATTTAGTTCTGTTAAAGTTACATTGTTCCTGATTTTGCCTGGTTGGCTTTTCTTCTCTGCAGCCTGCCCACCCTCACGCAGGGACCCAGTGTGAAGAAAGTAGACGGGTTATTCACTCCCTTGGTCTTAACACGGTTCTTGCGCTGACAAACATGAAAATCTATTCCTATTTATAGTATGGGCAGGAGTCCATACAAATGCCCACCTCCTAAGGCACTTAACAAAAACTGAGCTACCTGTCAGGAGGAGCATAGTAGGGGGTAGTGCAGGGGCCAGCTGAGCTGGGGAGCAGGGGGGCACCTGTCTCTCAGGCCGGTCCCATAGTGACCTACTTTGGTTTGGGTCACTGGACCACCTGCAATTTTTTTTCTTTTAAAATGTTCCTAATAGGCTGCTGAGTCGAGTTTTGTCCTCCAGGCTAAAACTGCCCTCCCCTGAAGGAGTGTATATTCAACAAGTTGATAAAGGCCTAAACTCCTAGTCCACCAACTATAACCCACTGACTTGCAGTGGCCCCCAATGGAGTCAGAGAAACAGATTTTACGGTGAGTAAACATCCTCTTTTGCATTTCCCCAAGAGTGGCTAATGGGTCTGTACCCATGCAGTTAAATCCACTATGGAATTGGGGTAGCTACAGCTTGCAATACTTTCTTACCAAATTCAACTCTTCCCAAAACTGCTGTTGAGCCTATATTGTTTAGCAAAAGTAGACATGGAGTTCCATCTTGGTGCTTTAAATTGTTCCTGATGGTGCTGAAGCTTTTTCTGCCCACAAAGGAAAGAAGACCCCCAATTTCAGTGGGCATTCAAGATACCTGCTGGCTGTTTCCTCTTGTTTTAACAATGCCATTTCTAAGCCAACTTGCTATATTGATTATTAGTTCTTAAAACAACCTTTGCTATCATTTATATATATAAGGAGCCACCAAACTGCAGACAGAACATGAAATGCACATGGAAACAGATCGAGGACATACAAGGTTTATGGGGAAGGTGCAGAAATGGTGTGTGTGTGTGTGTGTGTATATTATAGAGCTGTTTGTGAGTGCTAACAATATAGAGGGAGAGGGCAGAATGGTAGCTGGTAGTACCCAGGAGCAGTAGTATCAGGGGGTAAAGGCTATAGCAATGAAGTGGATTTTGAGAGAGCTCTTGAAAGGTTGATGGTTGGGGGGAGTCTGGTCAGGCAGGGGTGGTGACAAGCTTGGGACGTGGGAGTGACAGGACAGTTGCAGCTCAGGCAGGAAGTGTTGGCGAGGGCTTCGAAGGTTGGGGTGAGCGGCTTGAATTGGAATCTGGACGCTATAGGGAACCAGTGTAGGGATTTGAAGAGCAGTGTGTTGAGCAAGAGAGATCAATCTTGCTGTGGCATTAAGGATGGATTGGAGAAGGGATCGATGATGCCAGATAGAAGGTTGCAGTAATCAAGGCCGACGATAATGGTTTTGGTACTGTCCTTAGTGAGAATAGAGTATATGCTAACAGTGTTTCTTATGAGGAGGTGACAAGTCAATACAAGGGATTGGATGTATGAAGTGAAGGGTAACGCAAAGGTTGTTGGCATGGTAAATTGGGACGAGTCTGATGACAATGAGGGAGACTAAAGGGGTAATAACGGAAGAAGGGAGACTGATGCACATGTTAAACTTTAAGTAGCATCTTGTAGTTTATACAATGTAAGTCCCAGCTTTCTTGCACCCCCATTTCTAGTTCTTTACATTAATTTCAACTTTTAAGGTGCGTCCTATGGTTGCTGATGCTTGGGGAGAATTTGCCTATAAAAGCTGTGTGCTGGTAAGCTTCAACCCAGATAAAAAGCCTAACAAGGATCATGTTAGGACTGGCCAAAATCGGAAGACTTTGGCGTGACTTGATCAACGTAAAATATTTTGCAATATATGGAACTAACATTTCCTTTTTTTAAATACATTGACAATGTTCATTCCTTAGAACAAACCAGCACCAATGTTTAAGGACAGTTGAATGAAAAATTCAAAAGTAGATAGAGCAGTATTAATTGTGTATTTGCTGAGTGCAAAGAAATTATGTTTTTTTGGTAATATAAAAATCTATGTTTAAAAGGGCTTTTGGCACCATCGAGCATGAAACATACCAATCCGCCTAGCTGAAGAAATTCTCATAAGAAAAGAACTTTTACTGTTGCCCATATAAGAGGAAACTCTTCTAGGGGTTCAAACAGATCCAGTCAGAGGACTAAATGCAAATACCACAGGTCTCCTGAGAATTAATGGTTGTGAGGAATCTAGCAGTAAATTTTATCTTGTGCCGGATTCATGTCTAGGATGGAGTTTTAGTGCAAAATCCTGAACCTTGAAGAGAAGTGATCTCCAAATCTTTCTCTAGCTCATCTTGTACTTGAACTTCTAAAACCAAAGCTCTCTGTACTAATCTCATGGCACCAAAAAGTAAGAAAACTTTTTCCAAATTCTACTATAACACACTTTAGTGGTGGGCTTCCTGGCTTTTAGCTGAGTATCAATGACCCCCTCAGAGAAACTATGACTTTGTAAATGTACCCTTTCAATCTCCATACACTCGGACATAAATTGTGGGATTGTGGTCAACTTACCGGACCTTGTAAAAGATAGCCTCGTCCAATAAGCAGTGCCATGAACTCTTCTACCTTTATAGTTAGCGTCTGAGTAAAACCATGCCCTCCTTGGCATGAAAGGTTACACTGCAACCACTTCTGCTTTGGTTCTCTTTAAAAGTATCACGCGGAGAAAAGACATATCACAGTGTGACCTCCCAGGTCACTATCAGCAGGTCCACTATCTCCAGTGCTGGACGCTTTCTTCTTGACAAGAACCTGACTACCTTTCTATTTGCCTCTGTGGCTGTGTAATCTGTCTGGAGTTGCCCAAACCCAAAAGCTAATAAACTTAAAATAACTTCCTGTTATAGCTCCCATTCCCTCGGATGTATCTCGTTCTTGCTCTCAAAGTCTGCTTTGAAGAACGTTTGCTCCCTTATTCATCATTCACCAACTTTTTTCTACCTACCTGGTGTTTGATGGAAGACGACGGTGTCCATGTTGTCTGAATTTGAAGGTGACTGTGAGCAATCTGTGAGAGAATTGCTGGAATTCCCTGCCAGACTGACGTATTTTCCAGGAAATTTCTGCGTCTATTTTGTCTATCTTTTGTTGAGTCAGACGGACTGACAACTGCTTGGAGTCTGTCACTTGTGGTCTTGTCGTGGATTGGACTTGATGATTTCTTTCCTAGTTGATAATCGATACAGGATTTTAGGGAGTTAGAAAGACTTGTTCTGGTGAAACAGCTGTGAGTTGCCTTCTACTAGAATGTCATATAGATAAGGATATAGCTGGATACCTGTTAATCTCATAAGATATAATTACCTAGACTTTGGTAAATGGGAGAGGGGCTGCGAAAAGCTGAAAAGGCAGTTCACAATGGAATATAGAGGTAAGCGTGCTTTAAATCTATGAAATCCCCTGGCTTTATTGCTGCTAGGACAGACGTCAGGGAGCCCATATGAAACTTTTATGCCTTGATAAAACTATTGATGTATCTGAAATCCAGGATTTATTTTCTGTACACGTCTTGGTTAAAAAAGTAAATGGGGATAAATTTCTATCCCTCTTTCTGCATTGCAGAGAATTTTATTTCCCCTTTTATTGTCTACCCATTTTGCTTCTGAACGTTCCCATTTTTGCCACTATTCAGTTTCAGAACGCTTTGCTGACCCTGCAAGTAGGCAGTCTAATTAAAGAGCTCATCTCTTTTTATTCCATTAACCTCATTAATTTGGGTCTTCCCTGAATTCAACACTCTCTAGTATTGGATTGGAACTCAGCACATATTTCAGCTTACTTACTGGCTTCCATAAAGTCGCTCGCCCCGTGCCAGTTTTGGTGTCTACCACCTTGTGCAACCTGCTTCTACCTCCAGTGTGCCATTTACCAAGGTGGTTTTTTTTGCAAACGTAGAGCGGAGGAATTACCGACACATCGAGACTGGGACTGTCCCAATGAACGGCTTCCTGACAAAACTCCTCCCTGTACAGTGTACTCTCCCTCTCTTAAAGACCCTAGTGATGTCTGACTACATCAAGGACAATTTGGAAAAAGGATTCATTTCCAAAACTGAGACAAGTTTCGTCTTTGTTAAAAAGAAAGACGTAGGTCTGCACCCTTGTATAGATTATTGTGGATACAATGCCAGAATGGTGAAGAACCATTACCCGCACTCTGAGGTATTCGATCGCTTCCAAGGGGCTTCTATTTTCACCAGATTGAACCTCTGTGGTGCATAGAACTTGGTCTATATAAGGAATCGGGGTTCCTTATATGGGTTATGCAGCACCGAAACTGTTTTACAAAATATCATTAATTACATTTTATCGAGATTTACTCCATCATTCTTCTCCTTTAAACTTCTACCCACTGAAGGAACTAAGCTATAGCAGACAAGGAATAGTTGTCTGAAGAATGGAGACACCTCTTAGAGTGGGTAATGTTTTTGGTCACGGTCTACACAGGTCATAAGAGCCTAATGCCGTACTTCCCGACAGGCAAGGTGGTCATTATACTTTTGTTGTTTTACTTAGGTGATAACCTTCTGATCTGGCTTTAAAAATCATAAAGAAGATACTGTGACCCGATCATTGGAATCTTTGGACAATGAGGTCTCATATGAAAAGCGTCCTACACTGGATCCCATATGTGGTCTAACTGCCACAGTGACCAATCTCGTCCTTCCTCCTCCGGGGAAGACTCTTATTTAAAAAAAAATTAGGCCAAGATTACTGCGTTGCGCTATTTTTTTCTCTGCTACCCAGGAGTCAGGAAGACCTAAGAGCTTCTCTCCAGAGACTTCATGCGACCTTGACTCTGCGGCCACATAAAGTCCTCTTCTGGTAGGTTCCGGTGCTCCAGCAGTTGGTCAGCCTTCTTGATCCCGTCTTATGCCTTTTTTTAAATCGATGATGACCAAAACGGGAACCAGGTTCCACTTCAAAAATACTAATGCCCAGAATGAACCTGGTGTTAGACATTGAGCAACACTTATCAGTCAGTACTCTAATGCCACCCCTAGATGGCGATAACACGCTCCGAAAAGGTAACCTTTTCAGAGCCTGGTAAATAAGTCCATTTCGTCATCTCCATAGAGTACTATGGCGATGGCTATTGCAATCTCCGATCTCTCCAGTGTTAAAGCATTAGGTCCTATACTCTATCTTGCTTCAACCCTGCAAAAACTGTGTTTTTTTCAGAAATAGGCCCCTAAATAATATAGATGTAGATAATCAATTTGGAAGGTCTGAAACTGCACAGATATCTTTGCCCCTTCTAGTTTTGTGAAAAGGCTACCTTGCCTCTGGCCAAGGGCAGGAGGATAGCTGGGTGGTAATCTGCTCAATTTGCACAACATTGTTTTTATTTGTTTATTGTTAGCATTTTAATAGTTAATTATTTGTATATTATACAGGTTAACCATGGGCTCAGTTAGAACTGAATTGCTCCCCATGTATATATTTTATACAAGTTAACCCGTGCATGATACTCATGCATTCTAGTCAAATCAAGCTACTTAAGGTGTTAAAAAGGTTCTTGTCATGCATTTGGGCCATAGCCCAGGCCTCAACCACCAACCACTCCCCACTGTCACCCCCGGCAACCACCAACCACTCCCCACTGTCACTTCTCCTTCAAGAAATATATATATATATTTTTTAAATCTTTCTAAACACTTTTAACAATTAACAAATTAAATTAACAAATTAAAAACATCTTAGTATACCAAATTTCAGCCCTGTCTGAATTTTTTTTCCACACACACTAAGAATTTAGTAGGTCAGTGTATAACTCTGCCCAGCAGGTGGCGTTGCAGCTTGGTTTTATTTTTTACGCACGCCCGCCCCTAGACATTTATATTATAGATAGATAGAATGCAATGAGTGATAGAACCACGAAAAACTAGAGGTCTATGGGGCAAGTGGATAAGAGGCAGTACAGATAGGTGACCTTGCAGTAAATGACCCCCCCCCCCCCCCTTCCCAAATGAGCGGTAATGAAGATCAGCATCTGGTATTAATCGGGATCTCTGGAAGATCAGGTTGTAGGATGACTATGATTTGCCGATGTGCGCTGGTATAGACCAATTAGAGCAATTGGACACCATAGGATTTAGTTGTTTGACCTGGACAACAAAACTGGATATTTTAAATTTGGTTACACGCATGCGTTGAGCCATTAGATTTTCCAGTGTATGGGAAACACCCAGAACGAGTGGCTTTACTTCATGATAGTTAAAAAGGTATTATTATATTTCAGAAAATATATTAATATGTACACAAATGATTCCATCTTATCTTCTTCTGAAGTATGGCTGACCTGCACATTAAATTTTAGAAAATCATCATCATTTGTTTATTTATAAGACGCACAGATTCTACAGCGCTGTACAGCAATGTTACATAGGTACCAAACATCATAAATACAGTAATAATACATAAATACAATAATGCATATCTCAGATAATACAAATGTGCAAATTTGCATAAAACAAATACAGCAATACATGTAGCTAACATAGCAAAGAGCACAATACAGTATTATATAAGCAGCGAACAATGTAACAGCGACATACAGAAAGGAGACAAGGGGTAGTGAGGACCCTGCTCCTGAGAGCTTACATTTTATGGGAAAGGGAGAGGCAGATGGCAAAGCAAGTGTTTACAGGGGAAAGGCGAGCAAACGGCGGTGGGTTTTTAGGGAGAGTTTGAAGGATTTAGGATTGGGGGATATTCTTGTAGAGTGAGGTTCCAGTGGTAAGCTTGGACCTTGGAATGAGAGGAGGTGACAAGCAGGAAGGAGAGCCATAAGTCCATGGTGGAGCGTAGGGATCGAGCAGGGGTTTGTCTTGAGATAAGTACAGTGAGGTAGGGAGGTGGGCATTGTGGTGGGCTTTATAGGTGAGGCTGAAGAGCTTGAACTGAATTCGGAAGGCAGTGGGAAGCCAGTGGATTGATTTGCAGAGGGCCTCCAGATGGGGAGCGTCAGGAGAGAAAGATTAGTCTGGCCGTAGTGTTTATGTTAGACTGAAGGGGGGCGGGGGGATAGGTGAGAGAAAGGAAGGCCAATCAGAAAGTTACAGTAGTTCGAGGTGGGAAATGCTGAGGAAGTGAACCAGGGTTTTAGTTACATCCAGAGTGAGGTTGGGAGGAGATTTTTGCAATATTGCGGAGAAGGAAGTGAAAGGACTGAGGAAGGGCCTTAATGTGAGGAGAGAAACTAAGGGCAGAGTATAAAATCACACCCAAGCAACGGGCATGGATTGACCGTTTTTGATTGACAGCTGACAATTGGCAATAAAAATAACTAAACTCATTTAAATGTAACACCTTGAAAAGCTGAATCTTTAAATATCATTATTCTATGGGCAGCACGGTGGCTCAGTGGTTAGCACTTCTGCCTTACAGCACTGGGGTCATGAGTTCAATTCCCGACCATGGCCTTATCTGTGTGGAGTTTGTATGTTCTCCCTGTGAGTATTCTGTACAGCGCTGCGGAATCAGTGGTGCTATATAAATAAATGGTGATGATGATGATTATTCTCATGTCATTTTAACACTGGCCAGCAGAGGTCACTCTGCAGACACCTTTCAATGGGAGCATTGGCTTTCTGTAGAGTTTTGAACTGGTTCAGTATGTTCTACTGAAAGGGGCAGGGCGCAATAAAGAGGGAAGGACATTTGAGGAACTAATTATGACACTGTTCTTGTCAGCGTTTAATTTAGTCTTCAACAAACTGAAGTTTGTAGCAGTTCTCACTTCTCACCCTCAAACTGAGTTGGGTTCACCATGAAAGGAACTTTCTTTAAAGACAACTTTTGGGTAAGTGATTTATTTTTTATTTTTTAGAGATGTAAACTGTGCCATAGGGGACAAGAAATCAACCTGTAGCTTTCAGCTGCTGTGGAACTACAAAGCTCAGAGACTGGCAGGTCTTCCTGGGACTTGTAGTTCCACAACAGCTGGAGAGAGCGACATGCATTCCTAGAGTGTGACACCTGAGTATGGCTCTCATAATGTATGGTGGGCATCACGTACACCCCTCTGAGTGTCTACAGAATCATTATCTTTGTGGAAGAGGATAGGGGATGTGTAATGTCTTTCCGATCTTCGCTTTGTATTTTGTTGTATCAGGTGCAGCAATCAAATTATTCCAACAACCAGGTACTTTGTAAAAGATACCTTGTCATAGATATTTGTGCTATCATCCTGAGATTTATGGTATTGTGTTGCAGGTAAGGGTCCTGAAAGCATCATGTCAGATATCACATAAATAACACACATGGAGAGAACTCAGGTTTTGAAACTTTGAGTAATGTCTGAGCTTCCTCTTTCCTCTGTTCACTTAGCAGTCATACTGTAGGACAGTTCTCCTGAACCGGTGGATCTTGTTTCGTGCAGCGGTGTCAGAGTTGAATGAATTGTGGAGACCGAGCATCCTGTCTCGTTTCGTATTGTAAAAGCCAAAGTAAGAGGCTGATTTAGAGTTGTACACGAGTGCATTTGCACGTCGTAAATTACGCATCTTACACAAAGATCTTCCGCACGGCGCATGCACGTGAGATTTTGCGTCAATATTTTAAGCTGCTCCTATCTGATATTTGCGCTTCAAAAGGGGGATCGGGGGTGTTTACGTGCAGGTGGAGAACAGTGGGTGGAGTCGCACTTTAACTTTGTCCTTGCGCTCTTTGGGTAAGGGTAAATTATGCACCTTGCAGAACATGCGTTTATACGCTATATTTAAGGTTCATAAGATGCATGGTACATGATACACATATGTGCAAAACCAAGTGGGCAGATGAACATTTTTCACATATATGTAAAACGGTATATTTTATCTCCAAGTCTAAATCACCCCCTAAAGTTAATATAATGTCCTATGGTCATTGCTACAAAAATAAAGAGGGCAGTTATCATTTTACTTTCGGCTTTATTGATATCGGTGTAGGCAGCCCCATGGGGTCTCCGCAGGAGTCTTACACAGACCCCAATCTCAGCTGGTAGCATCTCCTCCCTTCACCCAATTAGCTGGGCTCAGACTTCAAAACTATTAGCTAATTGGTGATAACAAAGAAAAGCAATAAGTCGTAAAGACTTTCACTGCAGCCAGTAACTTAAAATATGTAATTAAAAATACAGGCTTTAGTATATAACACAAACCTACAGAGTTAGCAACATGAGCCGTGTGTGCAGTTATGGCAAAACAGTGTCTGTTTAAAAGGAAGGATTAAGTGGTGATAGTTTATTTTTTTCTTAATGATTAATACCTTACAGACACTATTTGCTCCATGAGAATCGCACAACGTTCCAACACTTCTTATGGCTGAAAAAAAGACATTTAATGGCAACATAACAAAAAAGCCACTGTATAAACACAACATTAAGAATTGTTAGCGCTGGTTTTTAAACGCCCCTTCTTTAATACGTTGTGGGTTGTGGAGAACAATTAGTCACAGACTAAACCTCTTCATGGACCATGACTCCTGGTATATTTACTAAACTACGGATTGGAAAAAGTGGAGATGTTGCCTATGGCAGCCAATCAAATTCTAGTTATCATTTATTTAGTACATTCTACAAAATGAAAGCTAGAATCTGATTGGTTGCTATAGGCAATATCTCTATTTTTTTTTCAAACCCTCATGGAATTTGGAAATCTAGAGGTGATTTCCAGCACGTAGGCGTTACCCGCACTCTGGAGCACAAAGTGAGCGCGTTCATACATTAAAAACATACACGGATACAGGGAAAAATGTGTTGATGTCTCAATCCACCCAAACGACTCCCAATCTGTACAAACCGTGCCTGAGCCTCTGGTCCAGGCAGACAGTATACCTCCAAAAAATTAGAATCCCGACAAAATAAGCCCCGCCCTAGTTCCATCCAAACCCCACCCTTGTGGAATTCAAAAAATCTGTCCCACAAAAACAGGGACTATTAGGGGCTGTGACACTGATCCCTTGTCAAGGCATACCTCCCAACAATTAAAAATCCTAAACTGGGACAGGCTCTTTCCCACCTTTCAATACATACTGCCTGCAGCATTTACACACATTTTCTATTTTTAACATTAGAAATATATATCAATTACAGCACTACACAAATGCCCTAACATTCATAACAATGCTTGTTCTCCCCTCTACCACATAACGCTGAGAGTCCTCCAAATAGAAACTTTCTCTGGCTGCCCATTAGAATCGCACGTTCTACAACTCAGAAACATGACCTGTAGAGATCACTGATCCCTATTCCAATCTCCATTGGTGGCTTGTTGAAGTTTGGTGAATTCTTAGAAAATTGGGACCAAGTCAGAAATTAATTTGTTACCCTCGAATCTCTAAAATCCCCCCAAATTTCAGATTCTGCAAATCATTTCACCCATCACGATTGGTTTAAACGCCGATCCGATAGACACCAAGCCTATCTTACAAGGTGCTTCCCTTCCCATGTAGGTAAATATAGGAACTAACGCATGTTATACAATATAGATATACTCTTATACTCTTTGAGTCCTGTATCCTCCCTGCCAAAGTTAAAAACCAGCAGAACAATTTTTAGAAGTAATAGTTAACAGCGGACTTTGACCTCGCGTTGTGTTTGCAAAGAAACATCAAGAATTTAGAGACTTGGCTGTAGTATGTAGCTAACAGTATGTAGTAATGCAATATGTACTATACATGTGATCACACACACACACACACACACACCACTGAACCGGGACACTTTATACTAGTAGGTTCCTCCATAAAATCATCAATTTTAATGTCAAATTTTAATATAAAATGCAGAATCTGGCAAACCTGAAACTCGGAACTAGAGATTGCTGAGTGTATAAATATTAATCATCATCATCTACGGCTACGTACTAGTGCACTAAACAGTGCGCTTATAACCTGACGTTTTAATCGTATGACATTACACTAGCCTCATATCCCCCATTTTATGTACAGTAGTCATTAATAACCTCATCATAAATATATTGCATGTTAAAAAAAAATGCTAAAAAAACTCTTTTATTTTTAAAATGATTTTAACAGGTGTTAATGTATTTAATAATTTTATTTTGTTTCTGTGCGTTCTGATGGGACTTTATATAAACATATCATTGTGCATACACACAATGTGTTGAGTCTGTCTGCATACGTCCGGTGTCGTATAGGCAGAGTGTATTCAACTAGAAACGTTTCTTCAGATCCTGTACTTGTTGGATACAGGCGTACCCGTCTACATTTTCCGTCTGCTTTTAAAAAGCACAAATTGCACTCACTTTGCGTTTCTTAATGAATCGGGGCCCACAATGTTTTTAATGATTCTATAAATGTCCAATAAAACATAGAGACATGAGTCATTTTAATACAGAAAATGTGTTTCTCTAGATATCTGCATTTATTAACATCACTGGAAAATACTCGTCCGATCCTCATCCCGCGCACTGGTTTTGACACATTTTGCTGGGTTCTCAGACTATTGTTGATATTTCAGTTAGCATAAAAGCCGCATATACCTACATCCTGAATTATGGTGAAGTAATTGTTCACAAGGGCACAAATCATCATCATCATCATCAGTTATTTATATAGCGCCACTAATTCCGCAGCGCTGTACAGAGACCTCACTCACATCAGTCCCTGCTGCAAATGAATGCAAATTAATACCACTTTTACATTGCCGCCCCGGCAATATCCCGGGTATATGAACCCGGGATATTGCCGGGTGACAGAGCCTCCCACCCCGACAAATTCCCGAGTCGACTGGGTTCAGTGCACTGTTCAGACTGGTGGCTACCCGGGTCGGACTCAGGAATAACCCTGCAAAATTCCCGGGTTCATTTCCTGGGTCATCCGACCCGGTAGATGCGGGGGTCCCGGTCACACTGAGCCTAGACCCGGGTCGTTGGGGCTCCCCCCAGTAATAACCCGGATTTTTGAGGCGGTGTGAACAGGGTATAAGAGAAGGTAAAGGAACGGTAACGGAAGGCTCTCGAATTCCGGGTAGGTCTCCTGGACTCCCGACAGAGCAAGCCATTCTCCCCAATCCTGCCCACTTCCTAATAGAGTGGGCGGGATGGAAGCCTCAATGGCGCGATTTGCAGTGAAGTTCGTCATTTTGGCCCCGCACCCTGCGGCAAAATGATACTTTTGGGCCATGGTGTTGTGGGGTGGGGCACAGTGACGCGATTCACTGAGCTCCTCCCACTTCTACCCGCCCCACTTCACTCCCCCTCTGTGATCTCCATGAGGGTAACACTACAAGTTGGTAAGTATGCTCTCGCCTGTATACAGGGGAGGGCTGGCAAATTTTAGCCTCGGCTCAGCAGCCTATTAGGAACATTTTAAAGGAAAAATAATTTAGGTAGCCCGATACGGACTGGCCCAGGGGACAGCCAGCCCACCTGCCCAGCTAGCCCTGTATATCAGGTGTCCTCGGCATGATACCATTTTTTTCTCCACCAGGATGTTGTCACTTCTCTGACGTATTTGGATTTGAATGTTCCATTGCGGCGACTATCAGCGCTGGGGATTTCAAAGGTGACTGCGTCGGGGACAAGAATTTGTTTAGAAACTGGTTCTGAAACTGGTTTGTCAAATCAACTCTACATTTCAAAACTGTGCAATAAAATTACAAACTTAAGATGGATTAAAAGATTTGAGATGAATTCCAGCAAATCGAGCAGTTTTGACCATGTCCTGGCCAGGTTCATTCACGCTGGAGCTTGTTGGAGTTTCAGTGGTTAAATTGTAGAGAATTTTAACCGGTTTTATGTGCGAAACGCGTTTAATCTGAGGGATTGCGTATCGGCAGCTGCGTAGATTAACCTTGTTTTCATCTATGCTACAGAAGACAACTCTGCCAATCTCTTGTACTCGGCATCACTAAAATTAAAATATCAACTGAAAACTACAATTGTTTTTATAAATATCTTTCTTTTTGCTTTAATTGCAGTAAGGTTTTATTGTATTTTCTTCACAATTATATTATTATTTTCCTATGGGTTTTGAGTTATTAACATTGCAACAGTGAAAACAAATGAAAGAGCAAAAAGTAGGTGACCATAATATTTGTATAATGATGAGAATTGGACTTTTATATATATAATAGTTCCACAGGTGTTACCTTTAATAACCGTGGCTGTGAACTACTGATATGCTCATTGTACTCATTAATAGACCAGGATAAGAATTGTTCACAATAGTTACTTCTATGTTCTATATGGGAGGGTGTGAGAGATGTTTTTAAGAGGCAGATATGTCAAGTGTGTTAATGAAGTCATATAACTACATTGTATGATGTGTATATAGTGTCATACTGAAGAATAGATAATAAATAAATATAATGATGTACAGAGAATAAAGTACATAGATTACAAAATACGACCTCTGGTCTTACTATCAACTATCGCAGCCTGAAATATATTTGTTATTTTGCCAAGCCAAGGATTTCTTACAGATTAATTCAATTGCATTTTTTTTACCGGCCTGGGGCTGGTTTGGAATTATGGCAGGGTAGTAATAGTAAATTTTTGGGGACCCCACGCTTTTTGTCTCCCTGATTTTGCTACTACCAGCCTAGACTGGCAGCACTAGGGTTAGTTAAGCTGTTGGAGGGAAAACTTATTTGCTTTTACGTTTATTGCCGTTTTTTTATTGTTTACATCTGTTCATTTATGTCGACATTTTGAATGTCGACATTACAACTCTGTCCACATTATGACACTGTGCCATATGTGTACACATTTTACATGTCGGCATTTTAACTGTGCAGACATTATGACTGTCGACATTACGAATGTAAACCTTTCGACTACATTCCATGAGATAATTAGGGGTAGATTTACTAATTCTTCTAAAAAGGAAAAGTATCAGTGTTGCCCAAAGCAACCAATCAGATTCTAGCTATCATTTTCTTGAACGTATTACATATATGATAGCTACCATCTGATTGGTTGCTATGGGAAAGAAGGTTTGATAAATCTATCCTTTGGTCTGATACTTCTACAGATAACAAGATATTCATTTTCATTGGTATTTTCAAAAGTACCCTTAATAGTGATTAAAAACTCTACAGCAGGTGCCTGAATTTTTCAAGACCTTTATAGAATTTACACTGGCTTCTTACACAAAGGTCCAGAATTTAGGGCTCTATCCCGCTGTTCCGAGGGTGGGATGGAGATAACTAATGGACAGTCTAGCACTTTACACCGGCGTTATGTACTGGTCACACTAGGGCTGATTGGGCAGTATCTAGATTAGTTACACGTTTTGCTCACAGAGGTATATTTATATAAGGACGAAAGGGCTTCTCCCTAGACCTGAAGGGGTCATCGCTGGTGATTAGCACTGCGGTCGCTGGTCCTAACTCCACCGGCGGTAGGTTTGGTGGCTTATGCCAGCTGTAGACTAAGCCTATTGAACAAGGGTTGCAATATCTGTACCACTGCAATGTTTATTCTGTTATTGTCATTCCAGGAAAAACAAAATAATTAAAAAATAGTTAAAATCAGTAATCTGGGCATTCAGGTCACTTTGTATGCGGAAACTGGATAGGCGACTCACAGATATGGCCAAAGCCTGGCCCTCACCACTGCAGCCCAATATCACCAAGGCAGCGGAGTATCGCTCAGATGCCTTAGCGAGATTTTACTGTTAAACATACTTGCCTGCTTTCAGGCACTGCAGTCCAGGAGAGGGGCGTGACTACAGGAAGGGAGGGGGTGGGGCATGGCCAATTGCGCCAGTTTGGCCCTGCGTCAGAATGCCGTTTTGTGGAGGGGCAAAATTACGCGTTTCACCGTGAATCGCGTTATTGTGGCCAGGGAATTGCGGGATACGGGAGACTTGCCTGCTCTCCCAGGAGTCAGGGAGACCAACACGGATTTCGGGAGTCTCCCGGACATTCAGGGAGAGTTGGCAAGTATGCTGTTAAAACGCAGTGGAAAAATATATGTGTTTCTATTGTTGTGATAAATAGAATCATCCTTATCTCCGCACTTTGATAAATATACCCAACAGTCTGAGCAGCTGACTCACATAGGACCTATATGCAGGGTCAACAGATCCACACAACTCATCTTACTGATATTGATTCTACTTTCAGGGGCACGTTTGGCAGCAATATTGATTGTCTCAATAAGTTCTAAAACCGATCTAGATTATTTGAAGTTTTACCCCCCCCCCCCCAGCGCCGGTGCTAGGGTCCTTGGCGCCCTAGGCACAGTGTGAAAATCGCCGCCCCCCCTTTAAAAATCGCCGCCCCCCCTTTAAAAATCGCCGCTGCGCTTCCCTCCCCACCCCTCCTCATGTCTTTCTTTAACTTACCTGCATGAAGCTGCTCCTCTCTGCTCTGTCTTCTCCCCTCCACTCACAGACACTGTCGGGCCGTGATGATGACATCATCACGGCCTGTCACTGTCAGTGAGCGGAGGGGAGAAGACAGAGCAGAGAGGAGCAGCTTCATGCAGGTTGGATTCATAGCCCCTTCCCTCCTCTCCTCCCCGTGGATTTCAGTTTTTTTTTAATTTCGAGGCGACCTGCAGAGCCCGGCGCCCTAGGCAATTGCCTAACCTTGCCTAATGGGAGCACCGGGCCTGCCCCCCCCCCCCCCCCCCCATAGACTCACAAATGATTACATGGCAAAATATTGTCCACCTAGTGCATACATGGGTACATAGCCCCAACCTTTCATGGGCAGTCGCCCGGGGGCCCCATGAGCATAGGGGCCCCATAGGCTTGCCAACTTTTTAGTATATTATTCCGGGAGATTTAGTCAGAACCTTTCAAACCCTCTTTATTAAATCGTTTAGGTGGACTCATAGTTTCCGAGTGTCTCTCTTGTCTCGGACAGTCTTTGGTTTTAATAATTTGTCATTGAAATGTCCCTATTTTTCAATATTGACAGATAAGATAAAATCCCTTTTTTTCTTCCTATTACATGCAGTGCTTTGCATTTATCTTTATCCTACAGGGTTTATACATTAATACTTGATGGGTAAATGTATTTAAAATGCAAATTCTTATGTTATGAGCTCATTCAGTAAACAGGATGAGACGGGGATTATAGAAAAAGTCCCCGTTTTCTATTTTAAGATGTTGGAAACAAGCTCTGCAGCCAGCCGTCAACCAGGGATTGAAGCAAAGGGGTATATTTACTAAACTGTGGGTTTGAAAAAGTGGAGATGTTGTCTATAGCAACCAATCAGATTCTAGCTGTCATTTTGTAGAATGTGCTAAATAAATAACTAGAATCTGATTGGTTGCTATAGGCAACAGCTCCACTTTTTCAAACAAGCAGTTTAGTAAATATACCCCAAAGTCTGGTTTCACAATGCGCACAGAGCGGTTTTCCTTTCCAGTGGGCTCCTCTCATCAGAAGATGCAGACGTGTGAACACTCCCCTCGGAGGCCGCCATGTTGTCATGCGTTATCTATGTGAACTTCTTAATCACAGGAGCTTTTTTTGCAGATTCGGAGACTCACACGTTTTTTAAATTTGGGACTGGAAATTAAACAACACAACCCCCTCCACCTAATACAAAGTTACCCCCACCAATACATAGGATGTATTGTAGTTTGAAGTCATCGGGGAGGGTGTCAGTGGATGTTCATTACCACGAGGACTGGTTCCCTGGTCGTATAACCGGCAGGGACAGTTTAACAGGATACCTTTGTACCACTGAGGATATCGGAATATATGTGAGGTATGAAGAACAAGTGACTTTTGTCCTCTATAAATAAAGGTAAAAGGGACAAGCAGACTGATGTAATTATTCTCCCACACTCTAATGTGCTGGAAGATTTTAAGATCATTAACTATGATCAGTCACAATCGTAAAGCGCTACGGAATTTGCTGGCGCTTTATAAATAAATGTTGATGATGTTGATGATGATTTACAACAATACTTAACCTACTGATTGTTACCGCTACTGAATAATAAATAGCGCCCCTAATGTTAGCTTTAATTTAATAAGTGCATTCTGCAGCTCTCATGCTCACTGCAGCAAATAGTATTTGAGGAGACACATTTTATAAGAGGACATGACCTGTCCATTCATATAATGGTGTAAATGAGGACAGCAGCGGCATAAGAAGGACGGTGCAATGTTTGGGCTGGGGCCACCCTTACTGACGCACTTTACTATATATTGTAAAGGCGGAGGAGCGAGGAGAGAAATAGATGTACCTGACGAGAAACAGCGCATCTAGAAGAGCTAGAACCAGCCGATAGAGCTCAGTGTCCTGTGCAGTGCTGGGGTTATATCAGTCAATAATAATACTGCCTGCTAGAAGATCTGTTCTCTGGCTCCTTTTCAGTCCCCATCTCCAGTGTGCCCCCTCTGTTGGTCGAATAGGTGGAAGCCACAGACTGAGAGTTATATAGTGGAAGGAGCAGGGTCTCCAGCAGCACAGAGTATATCAGGAGATGAGTGATGTGTTAGTGAGGACAGGGCTGTATGTGACAGGGGCAGTGACATGATGTGAGGAGGGGAATGGAGGCAGCAGGAAGCCATAGACTGAGAGTTATATAGTGGAAGGAGCAGGGTCCCCCAGCAGCACAGAGTATATCAGGAGATGAGTGCTGTATTAGTGAGGACAGGGCTGCATGTGACAGGGGCAGTGACATGATGTGAGGAGGGGAATGGAGGCAGCAGGAAGTCACAGACTGAGAGTTATATAGTGGAAGGAGCAGGGTCCCCCAGGAGCACAGAGTATATCAGGAGAGGAGTGATGTGTTAGTGAGCACAGGGCTGTATGTGACAGGGGCAGTGACATGATATGAGGAGGGGAATGGAGGCAGTAGGAAGTCACAGACTGAGAGTTATATAGTGGAAGGAGCAGGGTCCCCCAGCAGCACAGAGTATATCAGGAGATGAGTGCTGTATTAGTGAGGACAGGGCTGCATAAGACAGAGGCAGTGACATGATGTGAGGAGGGGAATGGAGGCAGTAGGAAGCCACAGACTGAGAGTTATATAGTGGAAGGAGCAGGGTCCTCCAGCAGCACAGAGTATATCAGGAGAGGAGTGATGTGTCAGTGAGGACAGGGCTGCATGTGACAGGGGCAGTGACATGATATGAGGAGGGGAATGGAGGCAGCAGGAAGCCACAGACTGAGAGTTATATAGTGGAAGAAGCAGG